>BHFT01005520.1:0-60003 GCA_004320025.1 Laticauda laticaudata | reverse complement strand
GATGGAGCCACCCCCGAAATTTTGCTCGTCCGCTGTGTCCTTTATGCATACGTTTTGCGTCCATCGGCCAGTGGGAACAGGCCTTAAGTCATTTAGAGGACAGAATAAAAGCCATGATTATCACATTTGTAAATGACATGCTTTACCCTACACATCACAAGTTACAATGATCTTGGTAGACTTGGGCCAAATCTAGTAGGTTTAAAGGGACAGAGTCATAGGATTTGGAGGGACCTTAGAGGTCTTCTAGTCCAATCACCTGACCAAGGCAGGAGACCATATTTATTTATTTGATTTGATTTGATTTGATTTGTCAATCACTTACAAGATACAGGTATAAGAATAAATATAGTTTTGAATACATGAGATAGATACTTATAAGAAAAATAAAAAAACAATAGGACAAGGACAGTAGGCATTATTGATGCGCTTATGCATGCCCCTTACAAGCTTCTTAGGAAAGGGGTGAGGTCAATAGTCTAAGGGTAAAGTTTTTGGGGTTTGGGGAAGAAACCACAGAGTTAAGTAGAGCAGTGGTCCCCAACCTTTTTTGTACCAGGGACTAGTTTCACGCAGAAACACTTTTTCAGGGACTGGCAAAAACAATTCTTCCCCAATAGTAAAGGGTTTCTTAGCTTTAGCTAATATAAAATATATATTTTAATCACAATTATTCATTCTTTGCAGCCCGGTATAAAATGATCCACGGACCAGTACCGGTCTGGGGCCCGGTGGTTGGGGACCCCTGAGGTAGAGTATTCCAAACATTGACCAATCTGTTGCTGAAGTCATATTTTCTGCAGTCAAGTTTGGTGCAGTTAACCTTGAGTTTGTATCTATTGTGTGTTCTTATATTGTTATGATTGAAGCTGAAGTATTCATTTGCAAGTAGGACATTGCATTGTATGATTTTATATACTATACTTAGATCGGACGGGGGCGGCGTAGTTCTAGGTTTTCTAGGTCTAGAATTTCAAGTCTGGTGGCATAATGTATTCTGCAATGAGTCGAGGAGCAGAGGACTCTTGTGAAATATTTCTGGACTTTTTCAATTGTGTTAATTTCAGATACATTATATGGGTTCCAGACTGATGAGGTGTATTCAAGTATAGGTCTAGCAAATGTTTTGTATGCTCTAGTTAATCGTGTGATATTACCAGAGAAGAAGCTATGTAGGATTAGATTAACAATGCCTTTTTGGCTACGTAGTTACAGTGGGCTCTAGCACTTAGATCATTTGAGATGAGTACTCCAAGGTCCTTGACAAAGTTTGGATCCTCAGCAAGATCTTGATTATTTAGCTTGTATTTTATTTTGTGATTTTATTTTATTTTTTTGCCAATAAGTAAGACAAAGCATTTATTTGTTGAGATTTGAAGTTGCCATTTGTTTGACCATTCTGATACATAGTCAAGGTCTTTTNTGTCTGTGGTGTTGAATAGCTTTACATCATCAGCGAAGAGAACGCAGTTGCTCTTAATATGATCACAGAGGTCATTTATGTGGAGTATGAAGAGAGTTGGTCCTAAAACACTGCCTTGGGGGACACCAAGACAGTGTTTTATTGCATCCTAGACAAATAGCTGTCCTGTATCTGGGTAGGAAAAATGATATTTATTTTATTTAGGAGATTTATATTGTCGCCTATTTGCACATGGCAAAGCTAAAGTGGCTTACAAGAATATAAAAACATCATATAAAAACAATAAAACTAATAAAAGAGAGAATCATATATAATAAAATAAAATACATGATAGATGACTGAGACAGAGTTGGCAACTGCATACAGAAGAAGCCTCCAGGAAAATTAGTGGACCACAATATGAACATGAGGAAGCAGTGAGATTCTGTAGCTACAAAGGCAAAGGCAATATTGGGATGTGTTTAACTGAACATCTGCACCCAAATCATGGAGAGCAATATTTATATTCCTCAGTTTAAAAGGAATATGGAAAACTATAGATGGTTCAGAAGAGAGCTGTCAGATTGATAAGGGATCAGGAAAACCAGGTTTTCTAAGAATCACTTTAAGGAACTAGGCATAATGGTTGTAAAAATAAATACCTAAACAACTGATCCTTGGCAAGAGTAGATGGTCCCATTCTCTATTGAAACTGAAAGCAAGAAAGGATCAGGAGGGACTAACGTTAAAAATAAAGGTTCGGGCTGAGAGATGAGAAGAATTTTCCAGTGGTGTAAAATAATTAAAATCTGCCTTAAAATCTGCCTCCAGCTCATCTTCCTGGAGATTTTTAGATGGGTGGTAGAAAGGCATTCCTGGAATTAATAGCTTTTTCTACACCAAGCAGGAGGCTGGACTAAGGTAACCTATATGATCCTTTCTAATCAATATATTCCATGTTTCTATGCATCTCTTTATAAGAGAAAGGAGAAGCTATAAAGCAAGACCCAAGAATGGTGGTGCTTCTCTGCTTTCTCCATTCTTTCCTCCCAAATTATTTTTTTTTCTCCAGTGTACATTTCTCTTAGTTACAGGCTATGTCACACTAAATTCGGATTAACAACTCATGGAACATTTCTGGTCCCTCGATCGTGAGAGACTGTGAGCCCTGTTCAAATTCAAGACTTGATTTCTGGGTTTCTGGTCTGGTAAATCAGGCTGGAAATAGAAATATGAGGCCTCTAGAAAGCAAGTGCTTCCTTTCTCAACCTTAACACTATCCTGTATAAGTGCTCCAAATACCAATGAAATTCAAATAATTTTAGTTCCTGGGTAATAGAACTGGAAAGGATCTTGGAAGTATTTTAGTCTAATCCCTTGCTCAAGCAGGAGACCCTGTACAATTTCAGACAAATGACCGTCCAATCTCTTCTTTGAAGTCAAGTCATTCCACTGATTAATTGTTCTATCAGGAAATTTCTCCTTAGTTTCTAGGTTGGTTCTGTTAGATCTCTGTC
The DNA here is from genome assembly GCA_004320025.1 of Laticauda laticaudata. Classification (NCBI taxonomy): domain Eukaryota; kingdom Metazoa; phylum Chordata; class Lepidosauria; order Squamata; family Elapidae; genus Laticauda; species Laticauda laticaudata. The sequence continues at coordinate 57,084 of BHFT01005520.1, read as the reverse complement.
TATAAATTGACATAAATTACATGATTGTCTGCATTCATTATTGAATGAAAACTGAATTTCAGTTAGTGATTAATGAGAATAACGTATTTTCCCCATCTAAGTTCCCAGTTTTAAACTGCTTTTTATCAAAAGCAAATCTTCCATTCCTTTCCTTACAATTAAACCAGAAGTAGTGATTAATTGGAGGTAAGCATATCAACAATTTAACTAATAGCAATTGATAATGTTAGCAAAAGAAGCCACAAAGAGAACTGGGAAGAGAGGAAAGTGACATTCAGTGGAAATAAATTATTCTCTCTAATACATTACTTTATTTAATATATCCGTCCAAACTTACTTCTCCAAGATATTTGGGTGCCTAAATGTCAGAAATCCAATGATGCAGGTTGCAACCACTGTCATCACAAAAAAAGAAGACATGAAATGGAGAGAAAATTGCTGTCTTCCTATGGTGCTGCCTGAACTGCTCCGTATTAATAGGGAGGGAACCTTGAATTTGAATTTCAAAATGCTTTTGAGGCATGCAATGATAGGATGATTGTTCTATATTGCATTTCATGGGAGAAGAATATGGAGGAAACTTGAAAATAAATATGTTGCATTCATAAAGCATTCTGCAATCCACTTCTCAGCCTTCCATAAAGCAAGAATTAAGAGCAGAAATGATTTTCTTTTTAATGTAATTTTTCCTCTTAATTTTTTCCCCCACAATTTTCTTGGTGGATAGATTCTAATGAATCTGAAATTCTTCAGAGCTGCGCGAGTAAGAAATTGAGAAAGGGTTTTTTAAAATTTCTTTGGGAAATTGCCTTTTCTCCCTGACTGAGGAATATGAAAATCAAGCTCTTTGTCTTATTGCTGAGAGAAAATATTTCTAATGGTCCATTCAGTTAATCCATCATATATTCACAGAAGTCTCTTTGGGCATCTTAGTCAAGGAATGGCATTTAATCGTGCTCCAAAAATGAACATGAGAAGAGAATGCATAGCCTATGAAGCTGTAATCAAAAGCCTTCTAGATATCTTCTAAATACCTTCCCTGCTACTTTTCCACACAAACCTTATTCAGTGTCACAAAGAGGAGGTTTAACACTTCTAATCAGATGAGAAATCCTAGAATATCAACACTGTGAATGAAGGAGCTATATTTACATTGCCATCCATCTCACAAAATGTGGCTCACATCAGACAAGGATTTTCTTCCACAGAGAAGAGTAGCACTCTTCTAAATGAGAGAGAGAAAGAGAGAAATCTAACAGTGCTGGCCCAATTCAGGCAGTCCTTGATTTATAACTATTTGTTTAGTGACCATTTGAAGTTACAACAGCACTAAAAAAACTGACCTATGAACATTTTTCACACTTAGTACTGTGATGATCCGGGTGTGGCACGAAGGCAATACAGCCAGAGAGCAGGTATGAATCCCTTTGTTTGCTCCAACTTTGGCTCCAATGTCCCGCTTACTCTCCGGCCTGGAGAAAAGCTCTCTCACGAACCTGCAACAGCCTCTGGCTACAGATATTCCAGTCCAAATGCTGTCAGCAGAATGACTGTAATCAATCACTTCAGCAGAGCAAGATAATGAGTCCAATAATTCCAGCAAGACAAGATAAACACACAGAAGCATGGCAATAATTCAAAGTATCAGGAGGAATGCCAAGAATGCAGGCTAAAACTCTCAACACTAGATGAATTCAGCATTTCTTCCTACAAACACCCCTCCCAACTGTCTCTCCTTTAAACTCCATCCCCATGTGTGCCTTGTGAAGGGAATTGGGGCCCTTTCCTTCCTCATAAGCCATGAAACCCACGTTGCTCTCTTCTGCATTCTTCCCTGCATTTGCTAGGATGAGAAGGGGGTGGGCCTTGGTCTTCATCTGAATCCCCTCTCCCTTGTTCTACCTCTTCCCTGCTCCGCCCAGCCTGCCTTTGCCCTTCCCTAGTTTCCTCCTCAGCCAATGGAGGCCCTCTGCCACTCCCTGTCAGCTGTTCATCTTCCCCCTCAGATTCTGACTCCGATGGGCAGGGGGGGCATGACAAGTACCATTGCTGCATCCCCGTGGTCATGTAATCAAAATTCAGAAGTTTGGCAGCTGGCATGTATTTGTGATGGTTGCCGTGTCCTGGGTGAAGTGGCTGATGGATTAAGACACGACCCTGCCTCCCTCCATGTACATCTGCCCCCTTCCTCCCCATCTTTATAAATAGTTTAATTATAAACTGTTATTATGAGGTTTTTTTATTATTCAACATTTTACTGGCTTGTCATGTTTGCAAGCTCCCCAGAGTTGCCTCTAGTGAGATGGACAGCAATCAAATCGAATCAAATGAATAAATTTGGCCATAGGTAAACCCATATCTCTGAATTTTAACTCCCTCCACAAAGGCTATGAGGTTAACAATATTAACTTCTCCTTCAAGGTTTGTAAGCACAGTGTGTTTATTTATGCAAAACCTAGATCATACGATATTTCATTTCATCCCAGTATGTAATTTACATAATATTAAACGAGAAGTAAGTCAATGTTTTCACACTGTTTCATGTTTCAGCTTTCTTTCTTTTCCTTTTTTTTTAAAGCTTTGCAGCAAAGGTGCAGCTTTAGGAAAGCCTTTTGAAGCCTCTCCAAGAGATATTTCAAGTATTGCCAGTTTTATTGAAACCAAGCTTGTAATCTGCTACTTGAAGATGAGAAAGCCTGATCTTGCTCTGAATCATTCTCACAGGTAAAATAAAATGCCATGATGTATTTTTTTTTCTTTCTTTAGAGAAACCATCAACGTTTCATTACATACTTGTAAATGGATGGTCGTGTGTGTGTGTGTGTATGCATGTGTGAAAAGTTGTTCAAAATCATGCATGATCTTGTGATCCTGCAAATGCAGTGCTGTGTTGTCTGCTCTGACTGTCTTTAGGGTAATGCCTAGGAAATGTCAAGTGACTTTTATTCATCTCTAACCAAAATGAAACTACAGTTCAACTCATTTTCAGAACATCAAGCTCAGTTAAACTACATGAACTACATAAACTACATTTGGTTTATAGATTTTAAAGAAGTGTGGATCAAAACAATGGGAGTAGAACCAATATCGTATATTGAAAGTGAAGGGAAGGCTTTTTGCTAAATTGTACTGTGTCCTAATGGTAAAACATGTCCAGTTGTGTATGTTCAGTTTTGGCTGACAGGCATATTTAAACATTTCAAAGCACACATAAGGCATTCTTGCAAAATGGGGAAAGCAAGCCTCTCAGATTGTCCTGAATGAATGTCCTTAAGAGAAGCAAAAGCACTGGTGTAAAATTAAACAAATGAATTTTATAAAAAATCCTTGAAAGTCCAATTCCAAAAGAGGTTAATAGTCAGAGAAACATACAGACTACCTGTCTATGGAGATTCTCAGGTTCTCCCCCCCCCCTCTTTCTCTGTCTCTGTCTCTGTCTCTCTGTCTCTGTCTCTCTCTCTCTCTCTCTTTCTTTCTTTCTTTCTTTCTCCTTTCAGTCCCTTCCTCTTTCTTCCTCTTCCTCTCTTCCTTCCTTCCTTCCTCCTTTGAAGGCTTCCTGGAGCCTCCTGGCAGCCAAAACAGGGCATGGGGTGGCAGCACCAGATCCCTCTGACCCCATTTAGGGTCTAGAAAGCCTCCCTGGAGCCACCTGGCATCCAAAATGGGGTGCAGGGGGTGGCATCCCCCCAAATCCCTGTTTTGGTTCTAGAAAGCCTCCCTGGAGCCTCTTGGGAGGGTGTCTCTGCACACTCACATCCCGCACCCCATTTTTGCTCCCAGGCAGCCTCCCTTTATTTACCTGGGAGCCAGATGGGCTTCGTGGGGACTCCTGGGAGGGATGGGGCAGGGTGGGAGAAGCCAACCAGTCATTGGAACTACTGGTTTGCTGAACTGGATGTAAAATTAACATCTGGTTCACCTGAACCAGCCGAACTAACTGAATCCCACCCCTGTGTGCAGCCCTCCCGAGCTCCATTTTCACTGGCAGAGGCACCACGGGCCAATTCCTCACTTTTTCCAGAGTGGCCCCCCAGGCTATATCTAAGAACCACGTGGGCCAGATCCAGCTCACAGGCCTTGAGTTTGACACCCCGGTCTAGATCATAAGATCTGGGAAGTGGTCCCAGATAGCAATGGCGCTTAGACTTATACTGCTTCATATGCTTTACAGCCGTTCTAAGCAGAGAGTCAGCATATTGCCCCCAACAATCTGGGTCCTCATTTTACCCACCTCAGAAGGGTGGAAGGCAGAGTCAACCTTGAGCCTGGTGAGGTTCAAATTGCCAAATTGCAAGCAGCTGGTAGTTAGCAGAAGTAGCCTTCAGTACTGCATTCTAACCACTGCGCCAATGCAGCTCTTCAAATTATTGGGAGGCGATTCTGATCTGGCTCCAATGTTAGAGAATGGCTTATCTAAGGCAGTGGAATCTGAAGAACTATCTGTTCTATCTTATTTAATAGAGGAGACCATGGTATTAATTGGTAAAATACCTGAGATTGTTATTAGCTGCTGCCAGCTCTCCTTGACTTCCCTAAAGGATTTTCTATCAGTATTGTTTGCTTGTTTGGCATATGGCATGTCATACATGGCTTTGCAATATATATTAACATTTCCTCAAGAATTAAAAATATGAATGTTAAAAAGATCTATATCAATGTCTAGGCCATTTAGCCATTAAACACAGCATTGTTTATATATTAAAAAAACAGATATTTGACCAATATATGTTCTCAGCTTATAGCCAGTAGACCCTGCAGTCACACTAAGGGGAGAATATTATGCCCCATTTATATAGTGAGTATAGTATAAACTACACACAATAATTTATCTTTCCTTCCTTCCTTCTTCCATTCCTTCCTTCTTCCATTCCTTCCTTCTTCCCTTCCTTCCTTCTTTCCTTCCTGTTGGGCATATCAAATAAAGTAATGGCTTATAATTATCCACTATTTCTAAGAATCAGTACAGGGGCCTCCAAGTATATTTTGAAATAAACTTCATGCTGAAGGTTGAAGCTTAATTGTGCAACTTTGCAACTTCCCATTTTATTTCGTTTTAATTAAAGTCAGATCGGGCATGGAAGAATTTGATCAATGCTTGGATGACCACCTGTGCATTGCAGAACATGCAGTGAGCAATGGGTTGGATATGGCAAGTTAACCCCCTTCTTGTATTCCTCCAAGAAGAAAATAAATTGAATTCAATTCACCTAAGCTTTCTTGCCTTCCCAGAATGAACCGGCTCTGTAATGAATGATATGCTACAGAGTCTGTCAAAACTTCTCAACACCTCTGGAAGATTTCATGCATACAAAAAAGCTTTTTAATTTTTCCCCCTACTAACTTTAAGCAATATTTTTTGAAAATAATGTGTTTTGAAGGGGAAGTGATATGATATGGCTGTTTCACCCACTCTAAAGATAGGTCATAAATTAAACTATAGCTAATCATTCCTGTTGACTTTGTCGCAAAATAGTACTCACCCAGATGTCACTTACCTTGGAAAGTAGCTGTGTAGCTAGAACAGAAATTAAAACTCATTTCATTCTCTTATACAAAGAATCTTCCAGAAGACAAATGGCTGCTTTAAGTATGCCACTGTTTCTTAATTACTGGGATAGAAAATATTGTACAAATTACTCAAGTGATATTTTTATTAACTTACTCATAGTTGGGTGAGCCACAATTTGGATGATAATACTTGTTATACATTATGTTCATTATGCTGTACAGATATTTGTGGCTCATATTTCACAAGAGGAGAAAAGTCTTTTGTATGCATGAATACAGTTCATGAAGTAATAAAAGTGAGTATTAAAAATCTATAGTCACATGGAAAGTGTGCTTCCAGCCCTATCTGACCCTGATTTTTCCTAATATCTGATATATTAATGGTTATTTTTATACCAAGCAAAATTTCCTTAGCACACTTGCATCCTAAAAAAATATTTATTTTAAACCCAGAATAAATATCATTAGAGCCAAACCAGAAATCTCAGTACTTGGGTGAATATGTCATGGTATATGGAATCTACCTTAGGAAAAAAGGAAGAGATGCTGTCTAGGGATTCATCAGATAAATGGAGAGAGGGACTCCACCATTGCATAGCAGGACAAGGGGGAAAAAATGCAGATAGGATCATTCCTAATTTAGCAGGATATAAAAAGAGACAGCGGGAGATTTGCATGATTGTAATAATGGAATCCTATAATAAAATAGAATTAGCTCTTCTAGTTGTATTTCCTGTCTGATCTGCATGAGAGGGCTACAGAATGTTAGTAACAGTGCCAAATATGCAATTAATATTGCACACTATCCAATTAATATCATCAGGAATGAACTTGCCAGCATGGTGGTCCATCAATAGTAATACACTGTTAAAAATATCTGGGTTCAGATGAAAGGACAAGGTAACAGAATGGATCCTTGCTAGGACTCTGCTATAGACCATAAAACCAGTCAGAAGAAGTAAACAAAGATTTATTAAAGTAGATACCTGACAGTGTCTGAAGTATTTACCTGAATTCTCAAAAAAGCATGAAATGGTTGTGATGGGAGACTTCTATTACTCAGACACCTGTTTGGAGACTAATTCTGCCAAACTCAAGATGTTAGATAAATTCTTGACTTGTATGGCTGATATTTTTTCTTTTCTTCTTATTTAGAAACTAAGAGGTCTCCTACCTTGGATTTAGGATTTAATATCAGGGATAAGTTTAGTGAAGATGTTAAAATAATTTTGATGCAAGTGACCATTAAGTTTCTTGACTCTTGATCAACAGATCAACCAACTCCAACCATGGCTTTTAGAAAGGTCAAATTCTCATAAACTAGAATAAATAGTAAGGAAGTCGCCATGGGAAGAAACCTTTATATGTGCAGTCAATTTGAACTTATTGAATGGGAAATTAAGAATACTGTTATCCCAAATAATATCAGTAAGGAAAAAACAAAAAGAGCCAATATGTTGAATAGATAGCTACCAAGATTTAAAAGATGTTTATTGGAAATGGTAGGAAGGAGTAAAAGAAAGCATCAAGGGCCTAGCTTGGAGTTTTTGTGCAGCCACAAGCCACATAAGCTTGGCCTCCTTCAAGATCCATTCTCAGAAAAGGCAAGCAGTTTAGTGAGATTCTTCTAACATAGGTGGTAGATAATAAAGTTGCGGACTTTAATGATTCATGAATGTTTCTGATTGCTTGCTTCTGACAGAGTAACAACCAAGAAAGTCTACAAAGGTTCACATCATAAATATAGAAATATATCAAGAAGGCAAAGTAAAAAAAATAAGGCAAATAGAGTTTTTCTGATATGGCAACTTAGAAAGGAAGATAAAGGAGGCAGTAGACCTACCATTAGTTCCAAGTGAAAACATTAGTAGATAACCACAGAAAGTAGGTAAACCCAGCCCTAAGTTCTGTCTGACTTACATTCAAAGCAAACAGAATCCATACATAGATTGGGGACAAACACAAGAGAAAATAAGATAGTAAGGATATGGTAATGAATCTTCTAACCATTTTCAATATCCTCAAATTACCAGCCCTGCTGAAACACACCTTAGAATATTAGTTAGAAGGAACTGGAATTGTTGGATTGTTTTATTGTTTTATTGTAAGGTGGATTCATTGTTGACTTGCTAACCACATTCATATTCAGCATTGATAGTTCTATGCTGAGTTGGCCAACAGTAATCAGTGGGATATGTCTGAAACCCCAAGGATCTACCTTAGAATCAAAGTTGTTGTTCAACATTTTTATTAATCCCTGATTAACAAAATTGATGGGCTACTTGTCAAATGTATATGTGGCTGATATAGCATTGAAAGGTCTGGCCGATACCCAGGAAGATAGAGTGAGATTGCAATATAATCTGAAAGATTGGAAGATTGGGCTGAGAGGAACAAGTGGTTCTTCAGCAAGGAGAAATCTTTGGAAGGAAAAATGGGAGACACATTCACTATGAGGGAATTCATAGCTCTAAAGTATCACATCATAGAAGTACTTGGTAGTGGTTATTGACAACTATCTGAATATGAGCCAGCAGAATGAGCTTCTAGAATGACTAGCTCAGTTCTGAGCTACATTGGGGAAAGCTTTATATCGAAGTTATCTCCCTCTATTCTGCACAGTTGAGGCCATACCTTAACCCCAGATTTCCAAAAGAATATTGACAGGTTAGAATGAGTTCATAGGACAATGACAAAGATGATTCAAGAACTTGAGGGCAAGCCTAATGACAGAACAGATGAAGAAAATCTGGGATGTTCAATCTGGAGGGGGAAAAATCCCTTCAAAGACTTGGTTTCATTGTTCAGGCATATAAAAGATGCCATAGGATACATCATCAGGAGTTATATTTCACTGCCATAGAAACTAGAAATAATAATGGGTGTAAGTTGCAGCTACCTATATTTAGTTTAAATATAAGGGGGAAAAATTCTGTCAGTAAGATCTATATAAAGAGGCACAGCCTATCTACAGAGGCTGGAAGTTCTCACTCCCTGGAGGTTTTTCAGAAGAGGCTCTCAGATGTTTCTTAAAGATGTTTCATTAGTTTTCTTTCACACTACAGAGGGCTGAATTCGATGGTGCTTGTGGTTCCTTCCAAATTTAGAGTTCTTTGATTTTATTATCCTTACTGAAAATAAATGCAGCTATAAATAGTAGAAAGACAGCAAACTTTGTAGAAAATTGGAGAACATAAGAACTGAAGAAGCTTCGTGCAACAGAAACACAACATTTTCCAAGAAAAAAAACCCAAGGAAGTCCAGTTGTCTTTTGAAAAGTGCCTTTGGAATAAGAACATAAGCAATGTCCATCTAGACCAGGGGTCTTCAAATTTGACAGCTGCAAGAGTTGTGGACTTCAACTCCCAGAATTCCTCCTCCAGTCATGTTATCTCAGGAATTCTGGGAATTGAAGTCCACAAGTCTTAAACTTGCCACATTTGAAGACCCTTGGTCTAGACCAGCTGCCTATTGTCACATTGGCCAACCAACTGTACCAGGAAGCCCACTAGTCTCCTAGCAGATGGCCTTCAAAGGAAGCCACACTGCCATTAAAGCTAATAGCCACTGATTCCCAAAACTTCCACCAATTAGTCCAATCCTTTTTTAAACCCAGAGAAGCAGTAACTAGCATCACATCTCATGATGTCCCCAAGATGAATTAGAAAGGAAGGGAAATCTCTGTCAATCTCACACACCCAAGTATTTGCTTAAGGAATCAATTCTCTATAAGCAGTTAAAAGTTGGATAGAACTTTTAAAGCATGTTTCTATGCTTAAAAATCAACAGATGAGAAGGTATGTCAATCAAACTCCTCCTTTCCTCTTTTTTCTTGCAAAGCTTCTAATGTTGCTCCCTCTTGGCTAGTTTATTTTTCTTCTCCTTGACTAACTTACCTTGCTCCCTCTTGGTTATCTTTCCTTTCAAACAGAGGAGATTGCTCCATATTTCTCTTGGATATTTGTTAAGGCATTGATGCTCCTTAGAGATAGCTGCATTTTAACCTGATTTTTAAAAATCTTCTTCCTTTGCTTCTTATGGTGAATCCAGAAAGTTGTTGAATACTATAGTTGCAACACCCTCAGGATATCAGGATTGTCAGTATTCCACACTCGCATTTAGCCTTGCAGTTCAGGTCACCACAATACAAAAAAGATGTTGAAACTCTGGACAAAGTGCAGAGAAGAGCAACAAAAATTATTAAGGGGCTGCAAGACTAAAACATACCAAGAACAGTTACAGGAATTGAATATGTCCAGTCTAATGAAAAGAAGGGTTAGGGAGGACATGATAGCACTGTTGCAATATTTGGGGCTACAAACTCAACGGAATTTAGAATAGAATAGAGCTGGAAGGGACCTTGGTGGTCTTCTAGTCTAGCCCCTGCTCAAGCAGAAGAACCTGTACTATTTCAGATAAGTGACTGTCTATTTCTAAAGCACCAGAAGACAAGGCAAGAAACAATGGTTGGAAACTAACCAAGGAGAGAAGCAATCTAGAACTAAGGAGAAATTTCCTAATGGTGGGCAATTAACCAATCGGAAGTTGTGGGTGCTCCATCACTGAAGGCTTTCAAAAAGAGACTGGAAAACATTTGTCTGAAATGAAATAAAGTTTCCTGCTCAAGCAGAGGGTTGAACTAGAAGACCTCTGAGATCCCTTCCAATTCTATTATTCTATGTTTGCAAGATGTGTAGAGTAAAAGAGTAAAAAAAAATTATGATGGTAGCTGTAACAGTAGGATCAAAGTTCCCTGTGTGCTATGTACATAGAGAATCAGCAGAATTTCAATTGCATTATCATAGCCACTATCTTATTTTTTTACCATACCTTAAGAATTTCCTGGTAAATATATTGATACATTAAATAACAGACAATCATTAGAAACAAATAAATGCCACACATGTGACTGCTGAACCCAGAAAAGGAATAGAAACATTTTTTCTGTAAAGTCCAATGAAAGCAACATGGGTTGTTCTCCTCCCTCCAGGCTGTACAGTAAGACAAACAGGAGCATCAAATGAAGACCATTAGCATATATCTTTCCCCAATAAAATTTGGGGGCAAAAACGATCAGATCAAAATATACACTATTGAATGCAGCATTCAAATAGTGGTGGTTTTCTTTAAAAAGACAGCTAACCATGAGGACATTTGCATTTGAAAATCATGGAAATTTACTTGGCTGGAAAATGAAAATGAGATTATTTTATTTTTTTATTTTTTTTAAATGGTTCTTAACCAGATTATGAATACCTACACAACATTAGGAGATAATGTGCAAGAAGATTTTTTAATGTTAGAAGATATTACAAATGTTAGGAAATTCATTTTTTTGTTAATCCACTGAGTTAAAAACTGGACAGATTGAAATACTGTGCTATCACTGTAAACCACAATGTGACTAACATCTCTAGTGACATAACAAAATTCCTCTGAACAAAATCAGAGGAATTCTTGAGCAGCTGCACTATAGTGTTTTGCTATATGATACAATCTGGAATTTTGTAGGCCTATTGATGAGTATGTTGATCCAAAGCCCTTATTCTGAAATTTGACAGATCATTGTATGTATAAATAAAAAATATAGATGCATACACCAGCTTAAGCCCATCTACCTGTTGATGGACAGGGTATGAAGAGAATATTTTTGCCTGTTACAATTATAGCCTACTGCATGGCTGAGAACAACCTACAAGACAAATTGCCAAATTAACTCTATCATTGAGGAGTCCTGAGTGCTCTCTGAGGTTGGTTGTTTTCTTGTATACATTACTCAAACTAGGTAACATCAGTGCTAGTGATGATGTTACTAGCTTGGGTAATGAAACATCTGCAAAAAACAACCAAGCTCAGAGAGCACCAGGATCTCTCATTTCATCCCTGAGCTACAATATTCTCCTTTATTGATAATTCTATCATTGCTTAACCTATTGTGTTGAGCAACTCACCTTCTGGAAACAGCAATAGAAGCTTGGACCTTTCTTTAAAGAAAACCAAAGATTTAGAATTGGGTTCTTCATGTATAAAAAGAGGAACTGACATAGATTCCAGTAATAATGTTAGGAGTTAGCAGTTAAACAAAAAAAGGGTGGAAAGAAGAAAAGTTGGTTCATATTTAAGCCATACATTTGCATTAAGTATAATCTTAAAGTAGGGTGGTGTGATGCTTTTCATTTAAAAATAGAGCTTTCTCCAAAAGCTCTTTGCAACAAAGACAGAAACATTATTTGATCTCCCTTTTTCCAAACAGCTGCTGCCTCCAGATCTGTTTACAGCTTTAGGTAAAGTGAATAACTTCCTTGAGATGGAAAGGATGTTTTTGGTAGCCAATATGGCTCCATTTTCTTTCTATGAAAACTGGATAATAAAGATTGTAGCAGTTCATTGTTGGAAGAAAAGTTTCTACATAACCTGAAGTTGAAATTTTTTGATGAAATATTATTTACAAGTTTTTTATTCCTAAAATATCCAGAGATGCTTTTTCAAAAGGCAACTGTGTTAAGTCGCGTGAAAAAGAGATGCAAGACCAGTGTGACTTTCAGCTCTTTATTTAGTTCCTGAAATCTGTCTGACTGCGGAGCCACGACAGCCTCTTTTATAGTGGTGGCTCGCGGCCAATGACAGCTCCTTGAATCTCCTGCTGCTCAGGAGGACCAATCACAGTAGTGTTGAAGAACCAATCACAGTGTAGTATTGGTGGACCAATCAGGAAGCAGTATTACAAGTATTCTAATATAGAACACCCCTCCCCACTTGGTTTAGTCCAATGTATGTTACATAGTCACGTAAATAGGCAGGGCTTTTATGGTGTCTACTTGACCTGCGCAGCTCAGTTGCATTGTTGTCTTCGACCGGTTTGGATGGGATTGCTGTTTCTCCCGTCCTTCTCCGTGGAACCTCCTGGAAGGTGGAGTCAGCCATGCAGCTCCCACCCAGCCTATCTGGGTTGGTAGAGTCTCCTCGGCTGCTCCCTTCCAGAGTGGCTTCGTGTTGGTTTTCCGCTGCCTGTTCCTTTCTACCAAAGTCATCTCCAGGTAAGTAATTGTGGTTTCTTCTCTGGGCTACTGTAATCCGTTGGTTGGCAGCGTTTGTTGTTAGGTTCTGTTGCAGTGTTTCTTTGCTTGCTAGTGGAGGCGTCTCCTCCCTCCCCCTCTTTGATTTGTGTTTTGAGGGTTCTCCCCCTCTCTGGTCTTGGCTTATTATTGTTTTTTTAATGTTTGATGTGTGTTCTGGGGCCGTCTGTGTGTGTTCTTCCTTCGACCTAGGTTGTTATGTTTAATTTCTAGATTGTTCGTCGATCTCAGTTGAATCTATGTCTCTCCTCCAGCTTCTTCCATTCTGTATGCTTTCTCCAGCTCTGTAATGAGCCAGGGTCGCTTGTTATCTTGTTAATTGTTGCCGGTATCCCAAATGGTGCCCCATGAGATTTTTGCGTAACCAGATCCCCCTATTCCGAATGTGCGGTGCTTTACTAGAGAGTCTGCTGTTTTTCAGGGCTGTACAGTGGGTGTAACTCTATCTAAGGTGCCCGATCTTAATTTTCTGCCCATCCAATAGTTTATGCTGGGCTTTTATTCGTACTGTGGGTGTTAGGTGTGATGTGTGTATCGATTAGGCATTTGCCAGATTTTCTTTCTTGTATTGTCCCCCGTGCGTCTATGTTGCTCTATAGTCTCTTTCGCATGTGCCGTGTTTGATGATCCAACCGATGGTTCCAACCTGTCCGTTTGTAGCTTGGGCCGATCCCGGCGCTTTGTCAAGCATGCCTATGCCGTGGTTTGTGCGAGGAACCTTTTCAAATGTCAACGCCACTGAACTGTGGCTCCGTTTCTGAACCTAAGCAGATTCCAGCAACCTCATCATATATCTGCTTCCTCAAGCTGTCTGACCGACAGCTCTGTTGTTGGTGGATTTCATGATGCTACCTCCAACCAATTTGATGTAAGTGTGTCTACTATTATTAAAAATGTGTGCCCTTTTGTTGCCCTGCGAAATCTAATGTGTATGTCCTTGACCAGGTTCCCTAGTGGTGTTCCCAATCATAGCACAGCGTGCTGCATAGGGGGTAGGTCTGGATTTTTGGCATTGCGTTCATATGTTTCCACCATCTCCCAATATCCCTTATTCCATCCCTGCCAACCATACATCTAAAACTCGCCGGCCTGCGCCACGGGATATCATTCTTCATCAGGGACTATCTTCATTTCAAGAGCAACTTTACGTACTTTTCTTGGATTCTATCTCTCAGTATGACTACCCGTATCCCCCCATAGTAACAAACTTCTTAAAATCGAGAGTTCCATCCGTCCCTGTTTCGGAAACGGTATTAAAAGTCTCATCCGTCTCATTTTCTGGCCACCCTTTCGCTAACCAATTAACAATCCGCACCATCTTTTTGTCTCTTGTGAGTTCTTTCATGATGTCCGCGTAGCTCGTTATTGGCTAGTTCTCCTGCGTAGTGTCTCAATACTCTGTCGATTGTGCGGTTGGTGCGCGGGTCACTTTCCCCAGTTCAGGCAGGGCGATGAACAGCTCAGGCCGATCAGCATGTCAATAATGTCCTTCCGCTGGCCGGTGATTAATTTATAACTATTGTGCAAGGATAACCTCGGACCACCTCGTCATTCATGGCTGACAGTATGTTTGGGGGTGGCCTTGTTCTCCTCTGCAAAAGTATTCCCCAAGAGTGTGCTTGTGATCTGACATTATGTGAAGAAATCCTCCAGAGACGGTATTCATAGAATCGCTGGACTCCAAGTTTCGCTGTTAACGCCTCCCTGTCTCAATTGCGCTGTAGTGCCTCTCTGCTTTAAAGAATTCTTAAGGGGTAATCTTTAAGAAACACGCGATCTCGGGGCTTTTTTTCCTCTCCATCTGTAGTGTGTAGTCTGAGTACAGCCTCCAATACGGAGTGATGTGTGAGGTGTTTGCGTCGAGTGAGTGATCTGTCAGTATTGGTAGGGTTTCCACTGTATCTGAATTAACACACATTCACGATTATATCATATCTCTGATTTTCCTGGAACGCCGGCTTCATTCTCGTCGCCCCAGCGTCCAGGTAACTGTCCTTATCCCAGCAATCTGTATGTAATGGTTCCCTTTCATTGCCTTCTGTGGCATCGAAAGGACATTATAGAAGTAAACCCAAATACTCAGGTCTGGTTATTTTGGGTCTGGAGCTCTTTTATTGCTTGATTTTCTGGTTCTGCGGGGTGGATTCCTTCTTTATCTATTAGGTCACCCAGGAAATTCAACTTGTAGGGTGGCTAGCTGGCATTTTTTCTTTTTACTTTGGATCCCGCTGCTCTGAAATCTTTGTAAACTTTTCCCTGAGCGGTCTTTCCAGTGGTTCTTGTCACTTAGCTTGATACCAGATCGTCATGATATTATTGGAACCACCCGCTTTATTTCCTTGCAATAGTAGCTCATCAAGCCTCTGGAACATCCTTGGCGCGCCACGCTGCCTCCAAATTGCAGTCTTTTGGCATCTTAATGCCTCCCCTTTGAGTCACAATTGTTTCGCTGCCTCCCTGTTTTGGGTTCGACTGGCAATTGCTGGCTATGCTTGTGCTATAATCGAGCTTCACGAAAAAAGCTTTCCTCTCCTCCAAGTGAATGTAACAGATGTTGTTACCCACTGGAAACGAGGTTTGCACTTTGTTGTAGCACATGCGTTGAGGGTGGCCTTATAGTCTCCGCAGATGCGCATGCGACCCATCTGGCCTTATATCTAGTCACAAATTGGGGTCCCACCTTTGCTCGTGAGGTCCTAACTTTTTTCCAATACCCCCTATGAATGCAGTTTATCCAATTGCTTTCATCAATCTTCGGTTTTTAACTGTGAAAAGGGACTCACTTTGCCTTAACCTGGATTGGGCGCTTATGATTTGGGTTCAAATTAAACTGATGATAGGGACCCTCATATCCCATACCATCAAAACACGTCCCTGAAATCCCTCATCAGGCCTCTCCTTTC
Organism: Laticauda laticaudata; assembly: GCA_004320025.1. Classification (NCBI taxonomy): domain Eukaryota; kingdom Metazoa; phylum Chordata; class Lepidosauria; order Squamata; family Elapidae; genus Laticauda; species Laticauda laticaudata. The sequence continues at coordinate 41,597 of BHFT01005520.1, read as the reverse complement.
CCTATACTCTGTTCGTAGTGACGCATGTGGATTTCCGTCATCCTCTACTCTTCAGGGGCATCCGAGCCATCGAGTCCCAGTAGGAACTTGGGAAGTCCTCTGGTATCACTATAATGGAAGAATTGCCCGTGTGCTTCTGAAGTTAACTTGGAAATGCTGCTCTGTACGCCGGACTCGGGATTCTGTTCCCTTGGTAGTTCTTCTATCAGTTTCTTGCGCTCTCTAGTTCCGGTTCTTCATATGCTTGGGCTTACGCAGTCTTTTAACGTGTGTTCCATGAGTACCATAGACAGGTATGAAGCCGGATCCTAGACCTCCATCTTGCATGTGTTGGCCTTCGATTGTTGACTTCACATGTACCTTTCAGGCCATCCAGTTGCGCTGGAATGCCCAGTGGTTATGGCAATTGTATGTCTCTTCCTTCCATACTATCCATTGCTTTCTGTTTTTCTCGGCTCCAATTGCTCCCTGGCCTGTCTTCTGTTCAATTTCCTGGGGCGGGAGTTGGCCGATTCTCTTCGTCTGGCGCTGTTAGCGTCTCGCGTCTCTCCAGTTCTCTGATGAGCTGCAGGTAGTGAGTATAAATAGTCTCCCCCGTTTCTCGCTAGAAAGGGTAGCGACCAAAACGCAATGATCTGACATTTGAACATCAAGCGATCTCTGTAAACGAGGAGGAGTGCGTGTCCCACAACCGCACCCAGGGCACACTGAAACCCCCGATAACATTAGTTAATCTCTCCCTCCCATCGCATCAACGATGAGGCAATATAATCTGGTAGAGAAAAGGCTTACAATTATATAATAGATCTAATTCAGCCATAAAAGAAGGAAAACTTTTCATAAATTAGAGAAATTAAATATTTGAATATAATTTGTTCTACTAAAAGTACATAATAAAAGCAATATGAACAATTATTGATCATAAGCCAAAACTAGTGTAATATATTTACCTCCTTGGCACAATTGCAAAAGAAGAGGAGTGTTTTCTATATATCTAAAAAGAGGGACCATTCCAGTTGAAATTGATTTATACTGAATGACGATGAAATCCTAATGTGTGGATAATAGATGGAAACAATATGAAAACACTCCTTGATTTCAATCTATGTCAATACAAAAAAAGAATTTTATTATAAAAAATTTACATTATGAAAGATAATTGAACTGGCTCTGCTAAGCTATAGTTATGATGTGGAGATGTTTAATGGAATTGTAGACAACAAATTGGACGCTAACAGCACAGAAAAAACAATAAAGTAAAACAGGAAAGACTCTCCCGAAAATCTTTCTTTAAAATGGTAGTGAATAAATTTGAAAGATATATGGAGAGAAAGAAAATGCAAAAAAATAAACAATTACTCTTGTTTTCAAATGAGACATTTATCATGGTCCAGAATAGATAGTGATATGTGATGTCAACAGAATTGTTAATAATTCAAGAAATAAATATTTAACCAATACTTGGGGCAGATCATAATCCACTTGACAATATAAATGAGAGGGACAAAGAAGATCTAGCATGGACGTTTATGACTATATTTAAAGGAAAAATAATTTCACACAAGTGGATGGGAGAAAGAATTGCTTTTTTTTTTCAGAGCAAAACAAAAAGGGTCTACATTAATCAGAAGTAGGCGTGGATACAATGAAGGCATGATTATCAGAGGCTTGGTAATAGACTATACAAGGAAAATAAGTACTATGAAAGGATACCTCTTAGGCATTAGAGGATAAGTTATAAAGGACCTTTGAAAAAGATTACAGATAATGCCACAGAAAAAGGACATTAAGCCAAAAGGGATATAATTAAACATAAATAGGTAATAGAAAAAGAGAACTAGCACAGAAAAAAGGTGCTTAATAGAAACTCTTTGAAGATGCTATAAACCAGGTCCGGATGGTTAGCATATAAAAACTGAGAAAGGAGACAGAATCAAGGAAAATATTTGCATTTAATAGATGACTAAGGTCAAAGTTTGCTACTATGCGTAGTAAAGAGGAAGAACGGAAACAATTAATAATGGGAACGGCACCAGGCCAGATGGACTTCCAGCAGAAATTTTACCAAAACATGTACAAGAATCATGGAACTTTCCATTGCTAGGAAGTTATGAATGCAAGTTATTGTTACAACCACTTGTTCCAAAAGAGGAGACCGACCTATGTACAATTCAAGAAAACTATCGACCTATGTGTCCCTACTAAAGCAGACTATAAAATTTTTGCTTCAATATAGGCAGAAAATACTTAAAAAATACTTAAATAATTTGTATTCATCCTGATCCAAAATGGATTTCTGCCCAAAGAGCAGAAATATTGAAGACAATATGAAAAAAATAATCTGGACCACTTTGGAAATACTACGAAAAACATCCTTGGAAAACCAAATGGCTTTGATATTTCTAGATGCACAGAAGGCCATTTGATAATGTGAATTGGCGATTCATGTTATTACTGCTGCATAGATGGGATTTACTACGAAAATGTTATCCAAGCAATAGAAAGCTATATATCATTGGCAAACGGCAAAGGTAATGATAGAGGGGAGACCTTACAGACTCTATGACAAAAGAAAAGGAACGAAGACAAGGGTGCCACTGTCACCCTTTGCTGTTTGTGTTAACTTTGGAAGTGCTAAATAGAAAATATTAGAGATGAAAAGAACATAAAAGGGAGAAAAATTAAAAAAGAAGGATTTAAGTTGCAAGCATTTGCAGATGGACCTTGGTTCTTATCTTAAGAAGATCCACTGAAAACTAGCACCAAAATGATAGAAAAGATAGAGACATATGTTAAAGGTGGCTGGTTTGAAAATAAAATAAAGATAAGAAAAGATCTTGACAAAGAACATGCTATTTAGAACAAAAGAAGAACTGGCAGCACTTTATTCAAAATTCGGGTCACGAACACAAGATCAGATATTTGGGAATTTACTTGACCAGGCAAAATGCGAGTACATTAAAAGAGAATATTGATATCAAACTCCAAAAAGAGCAGAGTTTAGCACGGAGATTCTGGTGAAATAGGAAAAATTTACAACTGTCATTAATAGGGAGAATATCAACGATCAAGATGATATTATTTACCAGAATTTTATATTTTGTTTCAGACCAATGCCAAGTTAGGCTTTGGAAAAGATTACTTTGAGATTTGAATAAAATTGCTGTTGAGTAATATATATGGCAAGATAGAAAATGAGATAAAAGTTTAAAACTTTTGCAAGATGTCGAGAATTAAGAGCGAGGGATTTGGTTTGCCAAATTGGAGTCTGTATTACCAAGCTACAAATTTGGATGTGGTTGAAGGAATGGATAACATTAAGAAATAACTAGATTGTCTGGCGATTAGAAGGAACCATGATTGTTGTTTGGGCGTTGGCATGCTTTTTTAGTTTACAAAAGGAACTACAAATTACCAGGGTATTTTAGAATAAATTATGTACGGGAATCTCTGTGGTTAAACTGGGCAGAGATTTTAAAAAAGACATGTTGTATGAAAATTCCAAGTCTGGCTGTCAACTACTGAAGACATTTTCTTATGCCTATAATATGACAAAGGAACAAACAGTAGATATTTGGCTGAAATATATTAGTAAAGACTTGAAATACCTTGATTGTAAATGTTATTAAGAGGTAGCTAGGATTGTATTTGCAAACTGAAAAATGAGAATAATACCATCACCAGGCGATCGGCAACATTATTAAGAAAATATTTGAATGTGCTGAAATGTAGTAAATTGACCATTTGAAATTCGAGAGCCAAAGAATAAACATTTTTATAAAATTTGGGATCTATTCTATCCAATGGTTAGATAATGAAAATATAGGTAATGGAATGTGTAGACTTTTAGAAAATACTAAACTATATAAAGATGTATTTTTTTTTTCTTATTAATATCTACCAAAATTCATCTTTTAGGATAGATTTGAGATGCATATATGAATCTGTCACCAACAAATTGAGTAAATATTATTTTATTATACGCCTTGAACACATGGAATAATAAGTATAGTCAAATGATTGATTAATAATGATATTAATGCATTTAATATTGGATTGAAAATACAAGTTCATATATAATATAATTGTAATTGAAGACTACCAAATGGAAGCGCAAAAAAATTGTAAACCAACCGACACAGTGTTTGTATATATATGGAAGATAGCCTAATGTGTTTATGTTTTGTTTGTTTATATTTGTTTTAAAAACCAATAAAAAATCATAAAAAAAGAAGAAGTGCCAGGTTCGTGACAGATCATCCTGGAACAGGTGTTTCTGTGTGATTACTAAAGGTCAACCCCAATTTGATAGTGTGTGTGTGTCTATGTGTTTCTGACTGTGTGTGGATTCTCCATAGGAACTTGAGATCAGATATACTGTATATAATCTGAAACTCTAAGAAATAGGATGTTTTCTAGTTGCAAGTCCATTTTCTTCATGGCTGAATATATATCCAAACCAGCAGAAAAAGCACAGACAAGGACAAACACAAAGGAGATGGATAGAAGTATTTCAGTAGGCAACACTTTATAAAGCCATATGAGTTACATTAAAGTCCATTCTCCACCATATAAAATAAATATATTGAACTGACAGAGAAAATCAATCTGATACTGCTGCTTTTACTGCTGACATCTTTGAATGATATTCAGAGCTAGCTTGGGATGAGTTGTTCTGATGCTCATTCTTTTAGCTGAAACTGCTGAGAGCAACAGGTCAAGTGATTCTGTTTTGTTTTTTTTCTTTGTGAGCAACCACATCACTGTTGCAAGATGGAGATGGGCAAACAGTCTCAGATTCCCTCATTTCTCATTTTGCTATTGTCTCATTACCATCGCAGATCATTTTAAGTTCACATAACAGCTTATATGTATTTTCTGCATATTTTACATTGATCCCAATTTAGCTGTTCAGAAAACATTCCAGTTTACTCATGAAGCAAAAATTACTCAATCAGTGGTGGGATTCAAATTTTTTTACTACCAGTTCTATGGGCATGGCTTGGTGGGTGTGGCAGAGGAAGGATATTATAAAATTTCCAGTCAGAGGTGATATTTGCTGGTTCTCCAAACTACTCAAAATTACCACTACTGGTTCTCCAGAACTGGTTAGAACCTGCTGAATACTACCTCTGTACTCAATGTACTTTGGAACCTGATTCCAGAGGAAGATTCAATATGCTATTACATTATGTCATCTATTAATTTGCAGGGCAGACCCTCAAGTAGCTAATAATGTCTTTACTTATTTATATGAGGGGGGGAATGTATAAGTAGTTCTACCCTGTTTTGAAGAAAAGCCAACACCTCTTTATTCTATATTTGTGTAAAAATGATTATATAGATACAGATACACTTATAGCTATATTGCTTTTAAATAGCATAAAATACATGCCATTTGATATCATACTTTCCAGAGATAGCTAAGATAATTTTATTTGTCTTTTTTTTGAATTTTGTGATATCTTAAAGATAAACAAAATTATTACAGAATACTGTTGTGGATCATGGTGGACTTTGACTGTGAAAATTTATGAGTAAATTGAGTCATTTATACATTAATATGCTGGGGAAAAATTGCTATGTGAAAGCATAACTGTTCCTTCTGTGTGGTTACGAGATTTACCCCCATACAAAAATAGTACAGAAGCACTGAAGAGGAAAGTAATAATGGTAATGAGAAATATAATTTAGAATGCAATGTTATACTCTAGGAATCTATTGTCTAAGAATTCCCACAGCAAATAACAGGTGGCATTTCTTCGATTAATGTAAAAACTTGTGCATTCTCAGATCTTACAAGACAATTTTTTTTTGTTAAGCTTATCCAAATATGCTTCCAAGTTTATGTGTTCAAGGGAAATGTTTGAAATATGTATTTAACACTAGTGTAGATGTGTATGAACATCTGCCAATCCACTGATTTCTTCATTACTAATGCAATTTTACAACAAACAAAGCAATGCCTCTGTACATGGACCTCACCAGATGGAGTATATAGAAATCACTTGATTATATTATTGCTAATAGGAAGTGGAGGAGCTCAGTTCTGCCATCAAGACATGGCCTGGGAATGAAAGTTCCAGACATGGAAGAAGAAAGCCAAACACCTTTCATGTTATCATCTTGAGCATATATTCACTATTTTCAAGGAGAGCATCAGGGATTGCTTTGAATTGCTAAATCTCATTGACAAGGGGCCAGAGGAACTACGGAATAAAATCAAAGAAATTGAGAAAGGTAAACGTGAAACAAGACTGTCAAAAGCCAGGAAGCAGAAGAAAGGAAACTGGATGTCAGAACAAACAGTGGAAATTGCCAAGAAGAGAATTAAGATCAGAGCCAAGAAAGACAAAGATCTCAGGAAAGAATTTAACACAGAATTTTAGGCAGTGATTAGAAGAGACAAGAAGCTGTCTATCCATGTATAAAGACACTGAAGATGGAAACTGACATGGAAAACAAGGAGTTGTACAAAGATATCCAAAGGAGATGGAAGTTTCATTCTTGAACTTCCATGCTAAAATACATTCATGGGTAGATAGTACATCTGACCTTTATTTAGAGACTGCATTTTTTCCCAACAACTTGATTGTTAAACAAAGTGGCAGATAGATGAAAGAGAGAGGTGGGGAGAGGGAAAGAGAGAGAGAGAGAGATGCAAGCTGCAGAATTATAAGAGGAAACAGTGATTAAATCATGAACAAAAATGACAGGATTGGAAATCAATAAATGCATAAATTCCTAATTCCCCACTCAGTAGTATTTGAATATTATAAATAATTATTTAATTGATAGCACATATATATTCATACAATTAGTTTTCAATGAGCCATTATCTCAAAAGTGTGCTTGTTTGTTTAAACCATTTATATGACTGTCCAGCTCAATCAATGTGACTCTGGACATTGTAAAACAAAAATGAACATTAAACATTACAATACATATCATTAAAAGATAATCTAGAGATACAAAATGGCAGAATGAATGGCGTAGTTGAAAACAGTCCACATGAGATTCTACTCCTGGTCTCCACATTGAAGTATTAGATTCCAATTCTAATGTCTTATTTGTTTCTTTGCTTATTATTTGCACACTTTGCATAAAATAGTTCCAAAATATATGCTTACGAGTGGTCCAAAAGTAGAACAGAAAGAATTAAGATAAAAATGATCAAACCCCCCAAATCCATCACAATTTCCTAGCCATTGACATACCAAGGGGGAACATAGTGCTTCCCACAAAAAGAACCTTTGGTGTTTTGGTAATTCGCCATACCATTAAATCCCAAACACTTTCACAAATAGCTTGTTCTTGGCAGCTTTCGAGGCTGTACTTAGCTGACCACATCCACATATAGAGTATTTAAATAAACTCAAAGATCCATATCCAAGTCAAAAATAGTTTTGCCTGTGACATTCTGTTACTATTAGGTCATTTGCAGTTAATTTCTCTTGTTCATTTCCCCAGAATGAGGTGGAATTTAGGAGCAAGCTGACCTTCATAAAAGCATGGAATTTCATATTAATTATTGCAACTTTTTGAGCTGTGCTCTTTTGAAACATTAAGCAAAAGCAAAAAAAAACCCTGTTTTTACAGCTTTGGTATTTTGAACCAGAATGTGATACAACTTGCAGTGACAGTAATCTCTTATAGTGGTTTACACCGTGATGATTGGGTGGTCAGGGCTGTCTTAACACATGGGCTGATGGGCACTTGCCTATGGGCCCCACAAGCATAGGGGCCCCATTCTAATCTGTGTATGTTAACCCTTCAATGTACCTTGTATCATACAAATACAGCAACTGTATAGCTTCTTGAGTATTAGTGTGTTTTTCAAGCCTCATGTATTGTTCAAATGTTTATCATGTTGATTAGTTGTTGCTACACAGCATGTTTTTGATGTTTCAACACCAATTTTGTTGGAAGTGCCAATAAAATAAATATATGTTTAATTTTATTGACCATTTACATTTTTTATTCCTGTGAGAAATTGTAGGGGCCACAGTACACTGCTTTGCCCAGGGCCCATAATGCTGTTAAGATGGCCCTGTGGGTGGTGGAATTGCCAATGAAGGAAATTTCCTCCCAGTTTATACTCCAACAAGAGGAGAGTTTGAAGGAAAGTGATTTGATGGAGATTGAAAGACAGGTTTGAAGAAAACTCAGAATCTTACCTAGGAATGCCTCAGACAAACAGGATTTGAAATATACTCAGCACTGAAATAAAATTATGTCCTTCAAATAAGCATTTGAAATATACTTAGAAGACAAGCATTGATACATACATTGTAAAATGAAATGAATTTGTTTAAAAAAAATAATTCACTTCTTTGTTTAAATGTTATTCTGCTGAACATCTTCAGCTTAAAGTGATTCTGCTGAACATCTTCCTCATGTTCCAATGAATCACAAAAGTACAGGAATAAAGGGGGGAAAAACCAGAACAAAATAATTTTCCAACCAGGAAAGGATTTGCTGCAGCAGCAACTTTGAAGAACAAAAAGATTTTTTAAAAGAGGATAGCCACATACAGAGTGGGCATGCAATTAAAACCATGCCAAATTTCTCACAGATTGGCAGAAAAAATGGTGAATAACAAGAAAAGTAGGTCATTTGAACCAATAAGATCACTTTTTATGAAAGGAAGAATTTGTTGCTGGGAACCAAATAGAAAGTGTAATGGATGAAGCTCCCACAAATGAAGGAAAATATACCTGTCCTAGAATAATGTAGCAGGTTCCAAACTGGATCAGTCGTGAGAACTAGAGGTTTTATCTTCTGAGCTTTTTGGACTGGTGCTAGAGCCCATTCTCAGGGAACTTTTTTTGTATCAAAATGTGTCATGAAGCGCTCTTTCCAAAAAATAAAGTTCTCTTTCCAAAGAATAAATCAATTGCTAGATCAGGTTAGTTCAGCTAACACAGCTCACGGACATCTATCCAACATGAAACACTGAGCAGCAATAAAAGGGATGAACTGTAAAATTAAGGCTTTTTCTATATACACACCTACAAACATTGATCACAAGGATCTGAAGGCAGACGTAGTTGCTTAATTCTCCTTTCTGTTTTTATCGAGGTCTTTCGCATAAATAAGGACATTATTTTTTTATTGGATTCCATGACTCTATCCTATAGAGTATGCTGGAATTTTAAAGAAAAAAGTTCAGCACAAAACTTCTGGAGGCCCAGAAATCAGAACTGAAAAAAATCAGATCTGTTTATTCCACGTATGTATTGAAAACTGGTTCTGAATTATGTTACCTTGTGTATCCAGGCTTCAGACATTATACACCCCAATTTGTAGTATTATTACAATTATTATACTGGAGGAGGACTCAAGATCCTGATGGATTTGTTAAGGAACACCATGCTTTTTCATGTAGAGGTTTACATCAGAATTGTAGACATATGAATTTAGTCCCCAGCTGAGTTTCATGAAAAGCTAGTTAGACTTTGATCATGCATCACCATTTCATGGGTAATAATAAAACATCTGAAAATGAAAGATTTGAGAAAGTTCCACAGAAACATAAAAGGCTTGTTATCAAAGTCACACAATATATTCATAGCCCAGTAAAAGAGACAATATATACAAGTGTATTCTAATAATCAAATGTCTGGCATAAAAATAAAACAGACTGGGGAAAAAATAAATCCAGACTATTGCTTCTGGTTGCTGAGAACAAAATATGCATTTTGTGCATGGAGGGTTTTTATTATTGTTGTTGTTGTTATTATTCATATAGAGATATAAAGATGAAAGTATATTTCTATAACCATTTGCTTGCTGATTGATTTGCAGCAGCTAACATCATTTCATCTATATTATAATTTAAAATTCAATTTAATTCATTAGTATTAAACAACAGCAACAGGGGGTAGCATTTTCCTAAATATATTGCTGACAATCTTATGTCATTGAGTGTCAATCCAAAATCTTTTTCTATATCTGTCGATGCTTCAAAAATACCTCAATTGCCTGACATATCGCACACTCAGCTCATAAATTTAACCAAAAGCATTTTGTAGCCTTTGAAGAAGTGTTCCTAATGTAAAAAGGTTTGTCAGGGTTTCCATTACGAATACTCCATGATCATCCATTTATAACAAATGTCTAACTGCTATTTCTGTCCTGTAAATTGCCAAACAAATTCTGAGATGGATAGTTATTTAGTTCATTTTGTTTTCCTTACAATGTGACATTTTGGTAATCATGCATGTGTCTGGAGAAGAAAGGCAGAGGCCTGTGAAAAGGTTGCTTTCTATCATGTTAAAACACTCACAGTTCAATCTACCATTTAAATTGGATTTTAGAAGATTTCATCCATTTGAGTGCAAGTAGATGAAGTGTGTTGCATTCTAGCTTAAATGATTTGTGGACTAGGCTGCTTCTGAAATTAGATGTCATTTGTTAAGCAAACTGTAGCTTTCATTTCTAAAAAGAGCAGATGGTGGAAGGTTTTATGTAATGAGAAACACCAGGGGTAATGTAAACGTACAAAAGTCTACTTCAGTGTAATATTATTAAAGTTTTATTTTAATCGGATAAATATCAGGGGAATGGATTTGATGCTTGAGTTTTGGTGGACTTTGCAGAAAGTTTAGGGTTGTGAAGGTTTTGCAATGGATATTCATTTGAATAATGCTGCCTCTACCATTGGATGCTCTACATCCATCACTGTCCTATTGCACTTTCAGTGACTTTGGTGTCAGTTTAGCAGAAAATATAAAAATCTTAAATAGTTTTCATTTGTCACAACTCCCAAAGCTCTACACTTCTCCTACTGAAATTTGCAAGATAGAAATTACACTTACAATTTTTGCTTTTGCTTTGTTTTTCCCAATAGCAACAGTAATAAGTTAATGGGTAGCCTGTTCCCATTCTTGCTAAAAAAGAAGGAAGTTTCTTTTCAATAAATATCCATGCTCTTTTCTTCTGTTGACTTTTTTCTTGTGAATAAAGGATATCCACAAGTGCAGGATATGCACAAAAGACTTGCTCTCGAAAACAAAATGGGAAAATCAAGGGACTCTCCCAAACTGTAAAAGCTGCTTTTGCATAAAAATACTATTGAACAAAGAATATACAAAGAATGGCAGCTCAATACCTCCAGGAACATCAAGATGCTTGTGTCATTTATAAATGTGATCCAGTGTTTCCAAAAACCCAGAATATGTTTACTTTACTTCTTTTTTAATTGTCTTCTTTTAAAGTCAACACATACAAAATTTGCTGAAATTATACAGTTTGAAATTTCACTCAATAAAGCCTGTCAACTAGATAATAAATTGCGACCTTTTCTTTGACAATTATGATCAAGAGGCAGCACAGGACTTTAAATGTCCAGATCAGATTTCAGATTGGGCCTCTGGGTGGCCTAAAAATTGATCTGAAGGGAATCTAGTTTTTTTGTTGTTTTTTTGAATTGTGGAATCTTCACTATACTCTTGTCACCTAAATGTACTCATATAAAGCAAGTACATCCCATCATTCAAGCTCATGACAGCACATAATTAGTGCCCTGGAACTGAAGCTTGACAAATTGATCTACTGTACAGCTATCTATAGTTCTTGTCTCTTTTCTTTTCTCATGGAAATACTTTCCATGAATGCCATATGATTCTACACACCAATCGCTGATGGAGCAACTCAACAAGATAGAGAACAGGAAGCTGAGACAGATCTAGTTGGATAACTGAATTAGCATGTTTGTTTGTTTGACTGCACCTACCACAATTGCTATGGGATGTAAGTCTGCTCATTTATCTTAGAGGCTTGTCTTGGATGTGAGAGGAGCCAGGGAAGCTGGACCTATTTTGAGTTATTGGCTGCACCAGTTTTGCTCATGCTGTCCATCTCCTTTGTTGTTGGTTGCATGCATAGATCTGGTGCTGGTGGATGAAGACTGCTCTGTCCTTGTCTAGAAGGATGGAGGGATTAAAGGATCCAGAAGAGCTGGAGAACACATTGTGTTTGTTGTTGTCCACCTGGAGCTCTGCTGTTTACAGTATCTATAGACATGGCTCTGTTTAGAACTTGGAAGTTGAAAAAGCAGGTTGGAGCTACATTGGCTGCATTTGCACATTGGCTATCTCTGTGAGCCTGGCACCAGTCATGCTTGTCAGAACCTGTTGAGTTGTCATACTTGGTACTGGCCAAAGGAGCAAACAGTCTTGCATTTCTAACCCTTTTGCTGATGGCATCTCTATCACTGGGAACTGTACAAGCTTGATGACTGTTGTCTAAAATGGCTGAGAGTTACATTTTGGCTGCTTTTCATCTGAGAAGTCTACTTGGACTTTGCAATTTTGGAGGTGTTGGTGAATTTTGGAGGTGTTGCTTGGTGAAGAAAGGTAACAGTAGAATAGCATGATATTAGCATGGACTCTCCCATCCCATCTCTGCTATTTCCAGGGAGGAAACAGACATTCATTTAGTGTAATTCCATTTGCGGCCTAGGTGCTTTGATTCTGGTTTCAGAAGAGAGCCAGAGGAGGCAATGGGTGGATTGGGTAAGAGTGGTGGTAGTTGGGTTCATGGGTATGCATGTATTTGGCTGTGTCTCTCTCTGTGGATAGAGTAGAGGAGATGGGTGTTGAGTAGCCTGATGCTGTGACAACCAGTGAAGCTGATTTTTTTTTTTAAGTTCCTGGCTTCCTCTCTCTGGGATAGATGTGATTGAATTTTATAGGAACTCTCCAGGATTGGAAATTGAAGGGACAGAATTGGTCTTTGCAAGTGGGCCAAAGTATTAATGTGGGACATGGGGAGATATGGAAAGAGGCAAGGAGTGGGTCATTCTTGGGGAATGTGACACCTATGTCTTATCCTGGTTTCACATTCCAGCTCCTTGGTCTCAGCCCCTGAACCCAGTCAGCAGACCTTTATAATCCCAGGTTTCAGTTGTCATTTCTAAATGTTAGTTCAGTCTATTAGAAGGCCTCTCTTATCTGGGACTTAATGGTTGATAAGAGGGCTGAGCTGGCATGTATTACCAAGACCTGATTGGGATTAGAAGTGGGAATTGCCTTTTCAAAAAAAAATGCCCAGTTTTTGTTTTTGGTGTGGCACAAACCTGGGGCAAGAGAGGAGGTGTGGCAATTGCCATTGGGAGTTACTGACATCTTTCAGGGTCGATGGATGTGAGGCTCTGTTCATTAAATTGGGCTCTAGAGATCAGTTGGGATTGTTGCAGGCTGGGATTGTACTAGCCTCCCAGCATAGCAACCTCTCTGACTGAGCCATCTCAATCTCTAGGTTGACTGTGGAGTTCTGCTAATCTTGGGCCTCAATCTGCCTTCTCTGGGAATGAAAAGGCTCAAGAGTGAAAAGGCCATCATGTGAATGAAAAGGCCATCATGGCTGCTATGGGCCTGTCCTAGGTCATCCACATCTTGATACAGAACAGTCATCATGTACCAGATGAGGTTTAAAAATTAACAAAAGCAATAGTGTGTGTGTGTTTGTGTGAATAATTCTCTAAAAGTACATCTATTGCAAGGTTCAACAGTTGCTTCAATTGCAACTCAAAGTATCTGCATCTTCATGGATGGACAACATGGTTGCCACTGGAACAATAGCTTTGCATTCACTCATACAGGTAAATCAGAAATTTTGGAAGCCAAGGATACAGATTGTTTAATGCTTCAAAAACAAAAACTTGATTAGCGCAAATGACCTCAACAAAATACCTTTTAAATATTTTCTGCTATCTTATATGCCATTTCTGTAATGGTAGGAAGGCATTTGGATAGTCTGTAAGGAGAAAGGACACATCCTGATTCCAGAGAAAACAGAAGCACAGAGGTTGATGGCCACTAATTTTTATAAATGTGGAACCCCAATATAAATACTCTGATTAAGAAGAACATTTTTTAAAGAAACAATAACTCTCATAAAACTAAAACTCATAAAGTTTTCTCAAGTGAGTTAGGGCTGTCAATTCTGAATTCATAGTAAGACTTTGTGGGATAAAGATAGATGCGGGAAACAGATGGCATGTGTCTGAACTGTTGACAGTTTTTTTTTCTTTTAGGAGGAAAAAAGGAAGGGAACTTAATGGGTGGATCTTCCATTGAAGCATAGAAGGAAGAATGAACTGGACCCCCAGAGTAGCAAAGAAATGATCCAGAGAGTATTAAAAAGAACTGTACTCAGGGAAAAATACCATCAAGGAACCACTTTGTGAGATAGTGTAGAGAGGTGTTGTGTATCATGCGCCTCATTGCAAAACAGCCTGAAAAGAAAACAACATCATTGCTATTGATTTTTGTTCTGTCCCCAGATCAAAAAGACTGTGGCAATGCAATCTGATATTTGTAAAGAGAGAAAAAAATGTGTCAGAAGAGAAAGGAAGGGGATGTACATGAGGGAAAAACTGGGGGGGGGGGGGNGGGGGGGGGGGGGATAACCATGCAATCATGTGAGAGAAACAGCTGTATCGTGTGACAGAAACAACTCCAGAAGCAGAGCACTGGAAGAACAGACAGGGTAGGCAAGATGAGAGAAGATTTACTCCCTAGTTGTCTTGTTATTCCTTTCAAATGTAAAAACATTGGTTTAAGGCAGAGGTGGGGAACCATGGCCCCTTTATGACCTGTGGACTTCAACTCCCAGAATTCTCCCATACTGGCTTAGGAATTCTGGGAATCGAAGTCCACAGATCATAAAAGGGCCATTGTGCCCCAACCCTGGTTTAAGGGATGAAGGACTACACAGATAAAATGAAAACAAATATACATGTACTAGGATAATGTTGCAGGATCCAATCTAGGTTGGTCACTGGGACCAGAGGTTTGGTCCCAGTGGTCCCAGTGACTGAATCAGATGGGATCCTGCCACACAGATAGATACTACAGTCCTGATGGCACATTATCCTTCGGATGGATGGAGAAATCATTGAGAAAATATTTGAGAACATGGTATTAATTTGGTTTAAATTCAAATAAAGAATCCATATAATGTTCTCTTCGCCCAAGAAAACATACAGGTGGTCCTTGATTTATGCGCATTCATTCAGTGAACATTCAGTCATAGCAGTACTGAAAAAAATGACATATGGCCAGTCCTGAATGTTGTGCCCATTGCAATATCTTTGTGGTCATATTATCAAAGTTGCTTAATCTTAATCTTCTGGAATTGTACTACTGCTATTTAAAAACAAAACACTGGATTTCAACTGCCCTTGATCATTTCTAACGGGAGCTGCTTGAAAACATCATTAAAAACTTTATTTGTATCACAACTTTTCATTTAGGCTATTTAGGAAAGATGTAGAAATCCAGGCAATCACTTGAAGTCAGCAAAGAGACACAGAAAACTCTAATCTTTTTCTGCCACTTTGGTCAGGCAGAGCTGTAGCTATAGAAACCAAACTTTAGAATGAAAAAAAAAACCAACAACAGCACTGTAGCAATTGGGTTTCCATATTGCCCAGAGTTGCTCTGTGAATGAGAAGGGTAGTCTCTAGATTTGATGTGTTAATAAAATAAAAATAAACATTTTTGCAGAAATATTCCAAGAAGTGAAGGTAAGTACAGTGCCCACACCTCATAACAGAGTGAAATGGGTTTTTAAAAAGTGGATGGATGACTTTGCTTTCTTCCATATCTATATTTTATTTTTACTTTTTTTTCAAAGAACCAATTATTTCCATTTCCTTTGGCAAAGCAGATTGAGAATTTTGATAAATTGTGTTTTTTTTTTAAATGTTGAAAATATTTGTTTTTCCTCATTTGCTTAACTCATAGCCTTAGCTTTAGATGCTTAAAACTGAGAACACATTTCTTCCTAAAATGGCTGCTTGAAATGTATAGGCTGAATGAGAAAAATAACACAACAGGGTGATGTTTGGACTGTCAAATGCTGTTACAAATGCTTGTGACTGAGTCAGCCTCGCATAAAGTCCATGCCTTACAGGATGGCAAACAATTGGTCTTTCTAGCAAACCTTATCAACTCTGATTGGCAACAGTTTTCCTGAGATTTCAGGTTGGAGGTTTCCCATCTGTTCTTGTCGTTTCAGGCGAATGAACTCCTTCCAGCAAGCACTTCCATGGATGATTGCTTAATGCATCTTTGTTAATTGATTGATGAAATTTATAAACTCAATCCAACTGGAATCAATCTAATAAGATCTCAGTTGGATTCTGTCCAATTGGAACAGCTGAGTTGTGTAACAGGTGAAAAATGAAAGGAAATATTATCTAAACGCACTAAAAAAGAGAGAACTTAAGAAATGCACACATATCACACTGGGGGAAATAATTGTCCCTAATCCCTCTGACAATGGAGGAATTAGTTTAATTTTAATTTTCAGTTAAAATTAAACTAAAGAAGCCAGGTAGAATTCAATCTAATTCAAATATTTTTTTCTTTCTACTTATTCCCCAACTTTAGAATTTAAACAATTGTTGCACTGAATGTTGCAGTATTTTATATTAGATTTAATTAAGTGATTTCTAGTTATAAGAAATAATACTAGATAATAATATTAGATTAAACTAATTAGTGTAGGCTACTCAATATTTAGTTAAGATAGAAGTCCAGAAGGATTTGATACAATTTATTAAGAGGAAGTAATTATAGTTGGTATATGAATTAAGATTTACTAAATATCATTACAAGGTACAAATGTTGAACTCATAATTAATAGACACCAAGTTCCAAACACTAAAGTTAGTTTTTGTGTTTTTAAGAAAGGGTTTTGTTTACTTATTATTTATTTGTTGTGTTCTTTCAATCTTTCAGATTTCCAATATATCTGAATCAGTGGAATTTAATGCATAAGACGCTATAAAGAGACAAACCTGTAACTAAATTAAATCATTATAATTAAAATATAGTCAGTTCTTGTTATTTGTGGTAGTTATCTTCAATTCATTCATGAACTGGTGAGTGTTAAAACCATAGCTGGGAATATGAGTGTTTTGGGTATCACACCATTTTGTAGGTATTGCCTTACTATATTCTGTTAAATTAGTACTGGAATCTTTCTTCTTCAATCCATTCTTCAAATCTGCATGATAGAACACATCATATTCTCTGAGGCAACAGGGAAAATGGCAATTGAATACTTCTGGTGTTTCTTGTTTTTAAAGAGTTGGCCATTTGCCAACAGTGCTCAGCTGGTTTCTTTTCTCTCCTTGATATTCTGAACTCATTTAAAGCCTTTTATTATATCCATGGTAAGCAGGGGTTGGAAGTTGCTATCAGTTTTTGCTGATCAATCAATTGGATCAATTTCTATAAAGAAGAAATTTGATGTTAGCTCCACATGCACTGGTAATTTCACTTTTGGATAATAGCAATGTGCCCACCCTTGAAGACAGCCTGGAAATGGCATATGTTTCATATTGTAGAGGTGCTACATTACTCCCATACATCAGAGGTAGTATTCAGCAGGTTCTGACCAGTTCTGGAGAACTGATAGTGGAAATTTTTAGTAGTTTGGAAAACCGGCAAATACCACCTCTGACTGGCCCCGCCCCCATCTATTCTCTGCCTCCTGAGTCCCAACTGATCATCTGGATCTTCTTTTGTTGCCCTGCATAGGAGAATAGAGCTGGAAAGTAGGTCAGTGAGGTGGAGAGGGAATGGGGATTTGGCAGTAACCTTCCCCCAGGAGTGGGGAGAGAATGGAGATTTTACAGTATCCTTCCCCTGCCACACCCACCATGACACGCCCACCAAGCCACACCTACAGAACAAGTAGTAAAAAAATTTGAATCCCACAGCTGTCATACATAATAGTTGCAATAAACCCAAAAACTGCTGTTTAAATTACATTTGATTTACTGTGGTTTGCAAAACCTTACATGCTTTAGGCCCTAATTATATCCATGACTGCCTAGGCAGGATGCAAACCATTACTCTTTGGTTACCAACAGGGCACCTTTTGCAGGTCACATAAAGTTGACCTGTATCATGAAACAAGCAGCCACTGGAGTTGAGGCAAGCACCTTCATCTCATATATTTGAAGTGTTCTAGGACCAACTCTTTTCATACTCTACATAAATGAACTCTGTGATCCTATCAAGAGCAACTGCATCCTCTTTGCTGCTGATGATGATTCAACACCACAGACAATACTTCTACTCTTCAAAAAGACCTTAACTATGTGTGAGAATGGTCAAACAAATGGCAACTTCAAATCTCAAGAAATAAATGCTCTGTCCTACATATTGGCAAAAAAATCATTAAGAGCTGTTAACCTAATCTTACATTGCTTTTTCTCTGGAAATATTACAGTAATAACTAGAACATACAAAACATTTGCTAGACCAATACTCGAATCCAGCTCATCAGTCTGGAACCCACATTACGTATCTGATATTAACACAGTTGAGAAAGTCCAGAAATATTTCACAAGAAGAGTTCTCCACTCCTCTACTCGTTGCAGAATACCTTATGCCACCAGACTCAAAATTCTAGACCTAGAAAACCTTGAATTATGCCGTCTTCAGTCTGATCTAAGTATAGTATATAAAATCATACATTGCAATGTCCTACCTGTCAATGAATATTTCAGCTTCAACCATTAACAACACAAGAGGACACAATAGATACAACTCAAGGTTAACCACACTAAACTTGATTGCAGGAAATACGACTTCAACAACAGAGTGGTCAGTGTCTGGAATACTCTACCTGACTCTGTGGTTTCTTCCCCAAACTATAGTGTTTCTAAGCAAAGCCTTTCCATACTGCTATTACATGGTAATAGCAATTGAGTAGTAGCAATGGGTTGTATAGTCTAATACTATTTTTTCATATAATATGGGTGGGCCCATTCATGTGTTTAAGAAGGAATCTTCTGGATGAGTCTTCAGCCGGCTTGTTTCTTACCACTTTCTGCTAGTCAAATGATTAGAGCTAAGTTTTAGAGAAACAGCCAAAAGCTGTACACTCAAGAATTACAGGTTAAAAGTTTAGGATTTTTAATCATATTAATTACTTATTTTCTCATTAAAATAAATGTTTCTCTTAAGAACTCAAATTCAGTTTCTTTCATTGATAAGTGTTCTGTGCTAATTCTACCCATGTTTCCCATTTAGCAAATGTTTGGCCTCAGTTATTTTCAGTCTTCTCAAGAGGGTTGTGGGAATAGCTAGTTTAGAAATACATCCAATAGTTGACTTTCATAAAAATGGTATTTTGGAAAATGCTTTTGCATGTAACTTTAATTCAAAAAGTATGCAGCCATTATACAGCACTAGTTGCAAATAATTTCTCTCTTTAAGTTGTTTAATGTCTGTGCTTATTAGTTTCTTATTAGACAACAAGAAGCATTAGTTCAATGTAGATAATAAATACATTTGGCAAAGACAATCTCATCCATACACTTCTGAGACTATTTAAACACATACATACTGCAAAATCAGTATGTCTCTTGGGGAAAAAAAGCAACAAAATTTCACATTGTGGTGATGTCCATAAATGTAAACTTTTAATTATTGATCATAACTGACACTATCCTCCAAATCATCACCACTCTCCAAGTGAGAAAATTCTTAAGAGTTAGTGAGAAGAATGGTCTTACATATGATCCTGAAAAGGAAAGGAGCCTTGGGAGTCTGATGAAGATACATTATTGCATTTCTCTCTCTCTCTCAGTTGCCTTGGATAATGGCATAATTGCAAATTGGGCAAATGCCACGTTTTAGCAACCAGCGGTCAATACATCGTTTGTGGAAAATATGCCGGCAAGTTAAAATCCGGACTATCTCTCTTGGCTTGTATGTCTCTAAGCAAACCACACAAGTTTCTTCTGCCAGATCAAATTCATCCTTTTTTAACTTCCGTAATTCAAGAGAATGAACAGCTTTTCGGAGTTCCGATTTCATCATTTGGGCTCTCCGTTCTTCATGTCTTATCATAATCTGCCCAGGAGTACAGCATATTAAGACATAAGCAACAAATGTCAAAATGAGAGAGTAAGCACAGAGATATATCTTCCACAGGCACTGGGTTGCTCCCATTTCAATCATGGCAGTTACTCGAATACCTTCCTGAATCAAGCGAAGAATCTGCTTTCCTTTCAGACTGCTAATCATGACAGCAGCAATCTCACCAGCATCTTCACGAGTTAAAATGAGACTCTCTCTCTCAGCACATGAATGGTCATAGATAATGACCCCGGTAGCACCCTTCTGTGCTGCTGCCATTACTTTATCCTTAAAAGTACAGCCTCCTCTTGCAATGAAGGCAATCCAGTCCTCTGTATTTGGTGGTATGTTGAAGTTAGTCTCCACCCCACAAGCATTTTTAGTTTCACCTTCTGGGATCACCAACACACCCACCATCTTCTTGGAAGGCAGGTTCTCTTCAAATAAAGCTGGATGATAGATCTCTGACATGGCCCACCTCCCCCAATGAAGTGTTAGATTCATATAATACACGGATGGGCTTGCAGCTTGGGAATCCGGTACACCAAACATAAGGGAGAAGCCCAAGGCCAATTTCCAGCAAAGTGAGATTTTTCTTTTGCAGTGATTAAAAGGCTTCATTTCTCCTTCCACTTTTTGCAAGTAGCCAGAATATTTATTTTTAAAAAAGTTCCTGATGATTTCTTCAAAGTGTAGAGGCTTAGATAATTAACATTTCTTGTCCTGGTATATTTGGAGGAGAGATTATTTGTGGGATCAGCCAATCCTTTCAACTGCCATGTCAAGTGATGCACTTCCTAGTATCATAACTAACATAAACAATGGCCTAGCTAATTTGAATACTGCAAGCTTATTGGCTAAAATTTTAAAATTTACCAAAGCTTTGGTTCTTAAGGTACTATAACTATTTGGCTGACTTCATAACCTCATTTTAATTTTTAAGCTGCCTGAACTATTAAAAAATGTTAAATCACTGCACACTAAACATGCTGCATTTTCTACATTTATTTCACTTTCCAAATGTTTTCAGATTTCACCAGCTATTGATCTTCATGCCTGAGGATAATCACTATGAAGAGGATTGCAATGCAACTGTGATGGAAACTCAGGAAGGGGGCAACTAGTTTGTGTGAGAGAAAGAAGGTGAAGACAGCTCCTCCCTCATAGTCCCCAGAGTATATCCTTCATGTAGGTAGCAGTCTGCCTCAGTTTGACAATATTTTGTTTATAGGTGTGGAACAATAAAGAAACCCGATTAGATTAGAATTCCCATGTTCCTAGGAGGACTTCATTTGTTCACCAAATCTAAATTTCTTCAATAGACATCTGAGGCTTTGATATTACTGTACTCTCACAGTATTTATCCACTTTCTAACTAGCTACAGTTTTGGACGAATAGCAGTTTAAGACATGACTAAGTTGAAAGACGCTTGATTTTCATTTCCTATCCATATCATTTTAATGCATAAATTTTAATTGCTGTTCTTATTAATAATTGGAGGGTTAAACTGGCAAACTGGCAAATGACTAGGGCTACCAAATCTAGGCTGCAGTTTCCTTTAGATTTCAGTTTCTGTATAATTCTGCTGCCATCTAGTAATTATACAGATAGATAAGATGCACATACAGATAATCAGAGTTGGAAGGGACCTTATAGGTCATCTAGTCCAACCTCCCGCCCAAGCGGGAGACCCTACACCATTCTGCAAACAGATGGCAGTCAATCTCTTCCTTGAAAGTCTCAAGTGATTGGTGCTCCACAATTTCTAGAGGGTCAACTTCTGTTCCATTGGTTGATTTGTTCTCACTGTCTGAAAGTTTTTCGTTGATTTCCAGGATTAAATCTCTCCTTGTTCAGTTTCCATCCATTATTCCTTGTCCTGCCTGAATAGGAGCTCTCTAGAAACAGCTTTGAACTCTTCTCCCTGTGGGCATGACCCCTCAAATAATCATAAGACCACACTATCCACTGTCTCCCCAGCTCCCTTCTCTTCACTAGACTGCCAAGCCCAGTTTCCTGCAACCATCACTTGTTGTGTCTTGGCCTCCAGTCCCTAACATTCTGGTTTTCTTCTTCTGCTGTACTTTTCTAAGTCTCAAACATCGATTTTTTATTAATGTCGGCTGGAACAAAACTGATGCCAACTCTAGCTGGGTCTTACTAAGGTTTTAATAGAGTGGAATTTAGTACTTCCCTTGATCTTGACTTGTATCCCTCTTAATACAAGTTTAAGATTCATTAGAATTTTTGGCTTGCGCTGCACACTGCTGACTCATTATTAGCTGTTGTCACTAGACTCCAAATCTCTTCACAGTTACTGCTATTGAGCCTGGTTTCACCAGTTATTGTGTACTGTTGGTTTTTCTGCCTAATGAAGAAAACTCTTACTTTTTTTCTATATTGAATTCATTTTATTAGATTATGGCCCAATGTTTCTAGTCTGTCAAATCCATCTGATCTTGAGCCCATCCTTCTGGGTGTTAAGCTATTCCTGCCAGCTTATATCTCCTGCAAATTTGATAAATGCCCTTGGCATTCCCTCATCTAAGTCGTTAATGAAAGATTGAAGAGTCCTGGCCCTAAAGAACCGAACCTTGGGCCCCCCATGCTTACTTCCCCCATGTAGCTTAGATCCATGAAGGCTACTCGTTGAGTTCAGTTTGCCAACCAGTTGCGAATCATCTATTTTGGTGCTATCTATTCCATTTTTTTCTCGCTTACTTAAGAAGTAGGGTTTGAGGCTACTTTATCGAATGCCTGCTGAATCTAAATCATATTATGTTCCCAGTACTTTCTGCTGGATCTAGTTTGTCACTATATTGAAGAATGAAATAAGATGGTTTGGCTATGAATCGTTTTTTAACAAACCCGTGTGACTCTTAGTTACTACTTTAATTGTTTCGTAGCTGTGTGGGCAGATCTATTTTTTTTATCTTTTCCAGTATCGTCCGGCGTATTGATGTAGCTGGATTTTTTATAAGTTCCTGGAATCCAGTGTTTTTTTCCTTTTGAAGATGGGAATTCACAGTCAGCTCTTTTCCAGTCCTCTGGTATTTCCTGGTGCTCCCAGAATTTTGAAGATGTGGTGCAATGGTTTCTGAGATGACCTCAGCTTGCTCCTTTAAAACCTCTGGATGAATCTATGCAGCCCCAGTGATTGTTTTTATCAAATCAAACAGGTGTTATCTTACTATTTTTTATGCTTTTTTTAACTTTTATTTCTGGTCTGTCTTTTACGTTAGTTTTTGTGGGTTGAACATTTAAGACAGAGAAACACTTGTGCTGAAGACGTGATGCAAAGAATGAGTTAAGCAGTTCTGCTTCTCTCTGTTCCTAGTATTCCTTGCCATCTTCTCTCTTTAGTGAACCAACTGTTTCCTATTTTCTTGTTATTTATATGTTGAAGAAACTTTTTTATTCATCTTTGACTTTTGTTGCAAGTCTTGTTCTTCTGAGCCTTTTGCTATCCTGACTTCGTCTTTGCAGATTCTGGCTTTGCTGATATCTGCCTTGATTTATTCCTTCTTTCCATTTTTTGTACTGAGAGATCTTTGTTCAGCCCATGCTGTTTCTTCTTCCCGATTCTTGTTTTTTCTTTCTCAGTGGTATTGGCTGGTCTGGCTTCTGTGATCATACTTTTTAGAGTTTCCCAAGATTCTTGAGTTGTTTTCCCTTAGATTTCATCCATGAATCTTTCCCAAGTCTCTCTAAGTTTAATTGAAATCAGGCCTTTTAGAACCAAGACTCTGGTTCATATGTTCTGTGTTTGTGTTGTGTATGTTTGTGTTCTGTTGTTGGTTGTGTTATGTCAGTATACGTCAACTCTCACCCCAGTTCCTGCAGTTTCAAAGTCCCTCTATCACTTCTTCTCTTGTAAAATTAAATTCCCTTGCTTTCCTTCTAGTTCACCTCTACCTTTGAACAACAAAATTGTCAGCTAGTTTGGTTTAGGAAGTTATTGATTCTCACTTGGTGCAGAATTAGTTTTCCAATGATATCAGATAATTGAATCTTCCATTACTATTGTTGGTGTTTCTTGCATATGTCTTGTTAGTTGTTGGCAAAAGGACATCTAGTTTTTTTCTAGTTCTTATGGGTGCCTATATATATTAACCTGTTGCCATGTCATTCTTTTTGTCTTTTATATGAACCCATAGATTCTAGGAGTTTTCATCTTTAGGTTTCAATGCACTTCTTGAATATAGTTCCGACATACCAGTGCAACTCATCTCCTTCTTTTATGGGTTTGGTTTTTTGAATTAGTTGTATCCCTTCTACCAGTACATTCCAGTTTCATGGTTCATTCCCATCAAGTTTCTGTTATTCCTAACTATTCCATATTACCTACATGTATCGATTATTCGAGTTCACCCTGTTTGCCCCAGACTTTGTGCATTTGTTATATAGGCACTTGAGGATTTTATGTTTGACACCTGTGTTCCTGTCTACATCAACCTCGTGCTGCGCCTGCTGCCCCATCTTTTTGCCACCTGTTTGATTGGGCACCATGGTATGCACTCACTGTTAAGTGCTGGTTGAGTTGGCATCAAGTTAAATAATGTTCCTGCACAAACATCTATTTTGCAGTACAGGTTATCCTTTCACTTTTAGGTTTGCTGGGGACGAAATGTTTTCTTGAATCTACTTGAATTCTCGTCCCCGCTGTTCAATTCAAATTTTTTCCAGGAAAATCTGTGACACCAAGTAACTCAGTCCTCTTTGATGGCATGCCAACCATCTCTTTTTGTACAGTTTTTCATTGGGACCAGCTGCAGAAATCATGACTAATAAAACCAAAGCCTTCCCTTTTTACACACTCCTTTAGCCACACATTAAAACTCTCTTACACGCCTGCCCTTTCCCTTTTTGTCTCCTTGTACACTTGGTAGAACCTTGAAAAGATTTAAAGCCTACAGTCATCATTACTAAGTTCATACGCCAGCTGGAAGACTTTCTTGACAGGAATGTACATCCTTCTGGGACAGGTCATTTCTACAAGAGTATAATTAGCATCAACATCACACCCTGCTGGCATTCTTGGATATCTTAAGAATACGTTTTGTCTCTGCTGGCAGCAGCACCTGGTAGACACCTGACCTCTTTCAAAACTCTTCAGTATTCTTTCCTAATTACACTTCCTACCAATCTGATCTCCCAACCAGAAGTGGCTTCTCTATTGTTGGATGCCTTGCTCTTCTTTACTGTGACTGGTGGCGATAATACCTGATTTTCACACTTTCTCCTTTCCAAATAAGTTCTTCTTCTAGGACCATTGATCCCTGGCTTACTTAAATCATTTATCACAAACTACCTGACCTGTCACTAGTATCCCTCATAAGGTCACAAGGGCTTGTATCTGTTATGCTGCGGACACGAGCAAAGTTTTGTGTTTATGTCACCACAGCTCTCACCCTGCCAGATTCCCCGTTGTCCATTACTGCCCTTTCCTGTAGGATTCTTCTTGTGCAGTTGGGGGTGGAACACCGGCGCTCAATAGATGGCTGATGGGCGCCATTAATTTTTGCTTGGAGAGCAACAATAGAATTGCTTAGATAGTAGTATATCCATGTAGACTGGTAATTTTTTTACAAAGAGGACAGTATCCAAGTTTGAAAAGAGTACTGCGAAAGACAGCTGTAAAATAAGTATTACACTGAACCTAGCCAGTCATTTTGAAATAAAATAAAATCACAATCTCAAGCGCACTTACTCTAAATGTCTTATTGATATTCTTGGTTTATAGTTATATGATTCGCGCGCCGTATCTTTTTCCTTTCTATTCACCCTTTGCTTCCTTCACAAGCAGCCAGCAGCTCCTCCCATAACGTCTGGGAATTTGAAATGCAATGGAAGCAATTCAAACTGCCTCTCTTTTTTCTTGTGAACTGTTGCTGTTCTCTCTTTCTTTGCAAATTGGAGGAACTACCTACAATAACAATAGTGATCTTAATCACTAAGGATCCCCCAAAGCTTTTTCTGTTGATTAGGTGTGTATGGAGAGGGGGGAGGGGATGAGAGAGGGAGGGAGGGAGAGAGAGGGGGAGGGGGGAATTTATGAGAAGGTTCCTACTCTCAGTCATGAAATATTGAACAGAAATGTGTACATTTGGCATCAATTTGACTAAATGTGATGTTTCATGCAGGATTGAG
Organism: Laticauda laticaudata; assembly: GCA_004320025.1. Taxonomy (NCBI): domain Eukaryota; kingdom Metazoa; phylum Chordata; class Lepidosauria; order Squamata; family Elapidae; genus Laticauda; species Laticauda laticaudata. The sequence continues at coordinate 15,554 of BHFT01005520.1, read as the reverse complement.
AGAGGGGGAAATTGTTCAGTGCTCTTCCTACTTCAAAATATATTTAAGATTTAGAAAGATATCCTATGTTATTTCTGCTGGTTCCTATCACTACAGGTAATAAAAACTACTGATAGATGATAGATAGATAGACAGACAGATAGATAGATAGATAGATAGATAGATAGATAGATAGATAGATAGATAGATNCAGATAGATAGATAGATAGATAGATAGATAGATAGATAGATAGATAGATAGATATCAGCCATCCCATCAAATCCATAATGTTTACCAACATTCTTGATATCTTTCACTAACAAGCAGAATCTTAAACTTCATTAAGACAAAAGACCATGATTATAATTTACATGTTTTAAATATGCTTTGCTAGCACTAAATCAGAAAATAGGGAGGGAATAGTGCAACACAGACCTGCAGTATGTTTTAGGCTTTTATGTGTGATGTCTCCTTGTGAACTGTTGCTGTTCTCTCTTTCTTTGCAAATTGTAGGAACTACGTACAATAACAACAGTGATCTTAATCCAATGTTACAAATGTTATTAATAGAAAGATTGAGAAAGATAATAAAATAGCTGATGGAGAGTGGTTAAGGTACTTGTCTAGAAATCAGGAGACTGTGAGTTTAGCCATGAAAGCCAGCTAAATGGAAAACATTAATAAACATTTGGGTTACAGATTAATCGATTCAGAGTTTATAAATTTGTTTATGAAAGCTTGACATCTTAATTATATATCAGGCTTGATATAATGTTAATAGCCAGCCAAACAAACATTATTTATATTACATCTTCTTTTATGAGCCATTAACATTTAGCAAAATATTAAATATTTAGCAGCTCAATGGTTTGTAAATACTAAAATTAGAATTTAAATATTTTGTTTTCATGTAAGAATTTTCTACAGATTATACTGATAACAATAAAGCTTTGAGGGGGAGGGAGGAGGTGGGAGGGAGGGAAGAAGAAAATGACAGACGGAGGAAGGAAAGAAGGAAAAGGCATTTCAAACTGAGGGTATCAATAAGTTACTGCTAAAAAACAAACAATAGATTAGTAAATCAGACTACTCTGTGTTTTATTTGAGATTTATAAATTAGCAAGTTTACAATTCATGATTGTGTTTGGATCTGTAAATTCTATTTACCAAACACATAATTTATGACAAAGACTGGAAAGAAAGTCATTATCATTCCAGAAGGCAGCAATACCAGACCACTTCCATATTGCTGGCAAGAATATTTCATGGATACATCCATGAGGTCACTAATAGTTAAACTTAACTTGAAGAGGCGTAAACTTTACTTTTGCTGACCCGGATGATAAATGTCTAACACAACCACAAATTCTAAGCTAGGATACATTCTCTTTTGAAGCAGATCATGATTAAATGTATATGCAAATCATGTTTTCTAATTGATGTTGGACAAACTTGTGTTTAATACTGTTACTTCTTAAGGTGAGTTTTATCCCAGATCAAAGCAATCAGTTCTCGAAGGGCATAACAGACTGAAACTACAGAATCAAAATGAAGCATGTAATCAGTCAGATGGACTCATTTTTGCAGTCACCCAACAGTGATCTCACTGAGGCAGAAATAAAAGAAATTGGACTCTCCTGAGATAATAGTACAGTAGCAAGTCAGAATGTGATACTCCCTTGCAAGAAATTGATCAATTTTTCCAACTCTATAAGGGGTAATGGTTCCTATTATTACAGAGGAGAAAACCAAAATACCTAAACAAATCTAAGTTATTATTTTACTCTTTTATGATATATTAAAACAAAACATTTACAAGGTTGAATTCCATTGGGGACCACTATCTTGTAATCTCAACAACAACTCTTAGATTAAAAGACATACATTTAGAACTCCAAATTTGCCAAGATGAATTGGAACTCTCATGCCTCTTCCTAGAAATCAATTAGTTAGGATTGATTCCCCAGTAACCCTATCAGACTTTTAATGCTTATTCGAAAGAAAGGGGGGGTGATTTTTTAATTAGAGAAAATATATTCTAATTACATGAACAATTTACTAAATAAATTGGGAAAAGCTTTTAGTAGAGGCAAAGGCATCTAAGTGCTTTAGAAATGCTGCACTTTCAAGAACACATACATGCTACTAGACTGTTTTATTTGAACTAGACTGATCTCTCAGTTAGTCACATATCAGACTTAAGAGCATCAAAAATTATCTTTCTATCAGTTCTTCAGTTTGTTCTAAATCTGTTTTCCTTTTTGTTTTTGGAGGATTTTCTTAGAAGAAATATCAAGAGATTCAGAACCTTCAAAAATAGATCTGGCTCTGCAGCGTGACAAATATATTTTTTCTAACACCGGGGCTCACCAATAATAGCCAGTTCCTCCTGTTTCCTCCCCTGTGTATATTGTGCTCTGAAAGTCAATACTTAGGGTTGACCTTCCATTTTTTCAAGTCATAGACATTATATAATAAATATCATTATTAAGATTTGAAAGAATACCCCTAGGATAATAGTCATTATGATCACCATGAGTAGTGGGAACACACAGTTTTTATATCCAAATCTGGCTGCAAAAAGGTATTAGTAATGTCTAACACAGAGCATTATTTCAGTTACAATACACTGCAAAATGATGTAAGCTTATGCAGTACAGAACTGTATGTTTTTTAACAATAGTAAAACATTCAGAAAAATTGCAGCCCTGTGCTAATGGTAAACACCGTAGCTTACCAAGATGGTCTAAACTGGAATATAATGGAAAATTTATTCTGCATACGCGATTCTGTAGAAATATCCTTTCAATAAGACTCTTCATTTTCAACCATGTGACAAGTAATAGTTAATGAAATATTGATGACATACACAAGCTATTATTACATGTATTAAAATGATTACCACATTTTATTCTGCAAAGTTTTATAGGCGTATTTTCCTCTGAAATTTCTCCTGCCCAGCTACTTTGATTGTTCCTTGCTCTGCAGAGAAAAGGAACATATTTTAGTACTGCTTAAATTGTATTACTGCTTCTTTAGAAGGTTACCTTAGAAGAAAGCTCACCTGCACAGATGACAGGGTGGTATTTTCTTTTGAGAGGTAGCAATTGTTGTTTTAATAGACTGTTCTGACATTGTGCACAGTACTAATCAGTAGTTTGGTGTCTTATTGGCAGAATGCTGTCAACATATATGGTCTTTGCAATGGCCTACATCTTTATGATGTTATGTCATTCATTCACTTTCACTTTGAATCTTACCAACAATGCTAAAGACGGTTAAATCCTTCTATTTCTTTTAGTCACTATTCGATGGCTGGCAAGGAACAAATGAAAATGAAGAAGTAGTGAAACATCAGAACCTGGCCATGCCTGCACTTGAGAAATGGAGGGGATTACATGAATGGGATTCTTTAAAACAGTAGGGGAAAAATAAGAAGGAAAATGGACAGTCTTTTATTTTGCAATATTAATTTTTAATAAGAACTTTAGTGATGATTTAATAATTGCCAAAAAACCTGAAAGGACTACTTCAAGTAGCACTAGAAGTTAAAAACTGACTTGAAGACACAACTGCATGCATGTACACACACAACTATACTCCAATTTATTCTGCCAGTGTAAGTCTAGATGAGTGTATGACAAGATGATACAATCTCACCTATCCTTTTCGCAGCCTGCCTTGAAGAAGTATTTCACAAACTAGACTGGGCAAAAGATGGAATAAAAATCAATGGTGCCTATTTAAATCATTTAAGATTTGCAGATGATGTTCTCTTTTCACAAGACCCAGAAGAGTTACAAAGACACATACAAGAGCTGCACAAAGCAGGAAAACTATTTGGCTTAAAAATAAACCTTAGCTTAAAAATAAACCTTGGCTTAAAAATAAAGCTTGGATTAAAAATAAACCTTGGCTTAAAAATAAAGCTTGGATTAAAAATAAACCTGAAAAAGTGCTAGGTTATGTTTAATAAATTCACTAAAGAAAGAAAAAAAATTATATCTGGAAAAGAACTAGACCACTACATATACCTCGGCCTCAATGGAAGATGATACAAAAAAGGAAATTGAATGGCTTGTTAAATGTGGGAAGCATTCGATAAACTAAGCATAATTTTCCAGAACAATCTCTCCCTATGTCTGAAGAGAAAAGTTTTTGGCCACTTGTGCTATCTGCTCTAATGTATGCTGATGAAACATGGACACTAAGCTCACAATTGATGCAAAAACTATGAGTTGTGCAAAGAGCCATGGAAAGATACATGCTCAGAATTACAAGACAAGACAAAAAAGACCTGCACGTGGATTAGAGAACAAACAATACGATATCATCAAGAGAGTAAAAGAATGAAAATGAAAATGGGCTGGTCACATAGCAAGAAGAACTGATGGCAGGTGGATCCCACTTGATTAAAAAAAACATCCAGAAAAGGGACTTAAAACAAGATGGATCAATGACATCAGCAGGTATTGTGGGCCCAACTGGCAAAAGAACGTTCAGGATTGTATTGGTTAGAAACACGTGAAAGAGGCTGCAGTGGATAGGCAATGGCTAAAATGATGATGATGATGATGATGATGATGATAATGATGTGGCCCGTCGGCTGCCAGCAGAGCTAGCTGCAGTCAGACGAGGAGGAGGGGAAGGGGGAGGCTGGGCCAGCTTTGGAGCCCTTAGAAGGATCTCATAGGGAAACAGCATCAGAGCCAGAGGCAGAGCCAGGGCCTTCCGTCCTCCCCCAGTTGGAGAGGCAGCTGTCTTGAACCGAGTGAGGGGGAGGAAGAGATGGGGCCCATTCCACATGTGCGTATGCGCAGAGAGGAAGGGAGAGAAGAGCAAAGGAAAACTATCAGGCGGCTCTCAAGGAAAAGCAAATGTGGACGCTAGCCAGCCCCTCTCTGGCTGGGAAATAAATAGTAGGATTTTTGGAGTGGCTGGTTGTTGCAGACAACCATTTGCTTTTAGGATACAGGAAGCAATTCAGATTTCTTGCCCAGGTCTGTTGGGACTAATTATGTTTGATTATCTACATCAGGCTTGTCAGACTGGATTTCTTTGAGGGAAAGCATTGTAGTTTTCCTCCCTGGGCAGGGAGAGGGTGGGAGATGGGACAGATGCCTCCTACAACACCCTGATGGCACCCTGCCAGACAAAACGGGGCATGGGGGGCAGAGGCCAGAAGTTTTGGACAGCAGGGGTACCGTGGGCCAGTCTTTTGATATTTCCAGGCCAGCCCCATAGGCCAGATTTAAGTACCCATCCTTTGATATTTCTAGACTGGATCCGGTCTACGGACTTTGAGTCTGACACCCCTGATCTGCATGAATAAAAGACTGTTCCTACCCTGTTTGAAAAAGGGTTTGTTTGTACTCATGAGAAAACAGTTTATCATTACTTGCTAAGGCTGGGTCAGAACAGATGATAAAGTGTAATTGCTGATATGAACTTTTTTTAGCTGAGCATTCTTGGTTCATAAGCTGGTTAGTAGGTAAATATTTATTTACTGAACATTGCTTCTAACACATTTATTGAATACTTTTTCTACATCCAAATGTAGTTTATACCAGTTAAAATTGTTTTATAGAAATACAAGTAGTCCTCAACTTCCAAGAGTTCCTTTAGTGATTGTTCAAACTTACAATGGCACTGAAAAAAATGCCTATTGACTATTTTTTACAATTATGACTGTTGTAGCATCCTCATCATCATGTGACCAAAATTCAGATGCTTAGCAATTGACTCATATTTGTGAGGGTTGCAGTGTCACAGGGCCATGTGATCACCCTTTGGCAATCTTCTGACAAAGTCAATGAAAAAGCCAGATTCACTTAACAACCATGTTGTTAACTTCACAACTACAGTGATTCACTTTACAACTATGGCAAAAAATGTTGGAAAATTGGGGCAAAATTCACTTGACAAATGTCTCACTTAGCAACATAAATTTTTGGCTCAAATTGTGGTCATAAGTCATGGGCTACTGTTATACTACTACTTGTTAACATTTGTAACTGAATTAATGGAGCCACAAATAATCATATTGTTGATGACTTCATGCACAAACATTGTTATAGCAGTATATCTCAAATGTCAAGATCTATTATAGAACTTAACACAATGTGAGAAAAAACTTCGGCTAAAGGTGACACTTGGCAGCTTCCAAAACAAATTAAGAACAAAATAGTATAAAAATATTTACTGTGCAGAGCATAGGGACTTGTAATGATAGCTCCTGTTAAGGTTTTTTTTTTTAAAAAAAAAATCCAATTAAAGCAATAAAAATAATGATTCTATGATAAATATCTAGTGCTTGCAAAGACATTTAGAAGGATATATGGTGCAGTCTTAACTGCTGTTTTGCTTCCTAAGCCTTCAATACTATGTAGTCTTCATACAATAAAAGTGAAATTGCATAAAATGGCCAATAGTCACAGCACCTGAAAGCAAGTCTGTGAGAACAGAATATATTTCAATCACCCAATGTACTTTAAATACATCTGGAAGAAAGCAGTCTTACAGTGGAATAGAAGCAAGCAAATGGAAACTTCACATTAAAACATTAAAAACAACAAAAACTTGGCTCAAAGTCAAACTTCTAATGTGCAGTTATCCAATCTTATCCCAAGCTTATGGGGAAAGCCAGATCTTCAAACTTTTACAGAAAGCCAGGGGGCTAGAGGCCTACGAAACATTGGGGAGAGGGAGAGTGTATATTGGACTGCCACGGAAAAGGAGCACTTCCTAGTTCCCACTTCCTATTCCCCAGGCAATATTTTGGGGAAAGGTGCAGGAGCATACCAAATTATCTGACCAGATAGGACAGGTAGATGTCCCTAGCAAAAACAGTCTTGCAGATAACCTGGATGTTCCCCCTTAATCTAAATATTTTGCCTATCCTACATGTATCCCCAGCAAGATAGAATTCCATGCTACTTCTGATCCAAATCAATTTTGTGTGTTCATTGTTTGATAATTTATTAATGACTGTTACTGGTTAAAGGTTAGCCTTTTGACAAGCTCATGAAGCGTCCCATTTGCTGAGAGATGCTACCAGCAATAGTAAATATGTTCAACACCATCCCAATAGTCTTTATTTATATATTAATTATGTGCAAAGCTATTTTGTCTCCTTGAAGAAATAAAGCCACACCAAAGAAAAGAGGTATAAAGATAGTCAGCTGCCATAATAAAAGGATCTTCTGCAAAGTATGAAGGACAGAGAAAGAGAGAGAACATGCACAATATGGAATTAAATATCCTTTCCCCCCTTAAAGTATTTTTTTACTAAAATGGAAAAGAAAAGATGCAGGCTTTATTATGCACCCTGATGAGAAGCATAAAAGAAAAGTAATTCATATGAATCTATCAGATATACATATTTAACAGACAATAAAACATTTTATATATTTATACACATATACATTCTGCTGAAACATTGCGACAACTTTAAAAGCACTACAATGACGTGGGATAATACCCGAAGGAAGCTGAACAGCACACATATATACATACATATATACACATATATAGACAGATAGACAAATAGACAGACAGATGATAGATGGATGGATGGATGGATAGACAGACAGACAGACAGACAGACAGACAGACAGACAGATAGTTTTGTAAACTACCTAGAGTTACCTTGTGGAGATGGGTGGCAAACAAATTTAATAAAATAATCACATCACACTCATATCAGAAGCACCAAGACGCTTCTAGGTTAAAAGGATTAGCCGATGACAGTACCATTGTCCCAAGGATGCCCAGTTGAGGGATCCTTTCATGTCCCTGGCATGAGCTGGAGCAAACGAAGGGAGCTCAACCTGATCTATGGGTCTCGAACATGGGCTTGCTACTTGTCAAGCCAGAGTTCTAGCCATGCAAGCCACCATCTAATATATATTAAGCAGCTTTGGCAAACTCCACAAACCATGTAAAGTGAAGGGGAAAAGGATGTTTTAGACTGAAAAACTAGTGCTTCTCAACCTTGGCAATTTAAAAATATGTACATTTTAGTTTGCAGAATACTCCAGCCACATAGGGAAATACTGGACTAGACAATGAGCTTGTATTTGTTAAAGTGAAGTATCCAATTTGTAAATTAAAGATTTTGGTACCCAAGGAAAACCAGGCAGTGTGACCAACTCCTTAAAGAGGCAGTTATTTCAGAGGAAACAAAATTGCTTCAGACTATGTGGTATCCAATGTAATTTGAGGAAGCCATTAATTATCAAGCCAAGCCATGATGTTTTAAGGATTGCTTCAATCAAAACCAAATTCTCTATTCCAGACTGCATTTATTTTTTTAATCAATCCCTTTCTTGTTCAGTGAGGTCTTAATGTTTCCTCCAAAGGGGAATATGAAATAATAAGAACATTTGTTCTGACAGTTACAACTGTTTCTTTAGATTCCAAAGAGAACACTAACTTGTAAAAGATTCTGATTTCCCACGCTGCCCTTCAGTGAAGTGCCACCATAAAAAATGTAAATTGAATAAAGCTTTGTTACCACTGTCTACCTCTAGTCTGCTACCAGTAAATATCACTGCTGTCACCGCAGACTATTCAGAGAAGGTAATTTGTTTTCCATTGGAGACTATTAAAAAAACACACATTTATTCATCACCCTAGACTGTATAAATTAAGCCCTTCTGGACCATTGTTTCTGTTTGGCTTTTAGCCACAGACACATCAACTTATTTCCTTATTTGTTATGCTTTCCTATTTAGTATATAGGAAAAAATATTTTAAGTGGTTAATTTCAACAGTTTCTTTTCAGGCATCTCTAATTCCAAAATAAAAAAAGGCAAAGGTTTCTTTTCCCTGTCCAGTTGTTTCTGACTCCACAGAGACATTTCATAACTCTCATTTCCATTTCCTAGCTGGGGGAACCAGCACTGTCCAAAGATACTTCTCTGGTCATGTGGACAGCATGACTATATAGCGAGGTGCATCGAAAGCCGTTACCTTCCTATTGAAGTGGTACACATTTAACTACTTGCATTTGCATGCTTACAAACTGTTAGCTAGGTTGGCAAGGGCTGGGGCAGCGGGAGCTCACCCTGTCATGCGGCATTTGGGTCTTGAACCCAGGCTGTCAGCTTTCCGACAAACTCGGCATCTTGAACTGTTGAGCCGTCATCATGCAACCATAACCATAACCCTTTCTCATTCCAAATGTGGAAATAATTACTACATTACCCGATGTACATTACCCTGTTAGCCTGACAAACTGAAAACTCTATTTTTGGGGTGGGATTGGAAAGTTTTATGAAATCAAAGCAAAAGATAATTAAACACTTTGCCTTGCTTTCATAAAGTTCTCAGTCTCAACCAATATGGACAGAAGAATATATTATCTATTAGGAAGATTCAAGTAATCAAGTACGATTGATTGACTGGGATGATTTTTATTCCCTCACAAACTTTAGCACACCCATTTGATATCCCTTGCCATTTATTGTGTACAATAACATTCTTCAAGGAAGGTAAGAAAAGTGTTCAAGGTCTCTTGTGACCTTCATTCTCAGGATGAATTTTAATCAAGGTCTTGCTACTATAGTTCTAATCCAGCTCTAAGAACAAAGATGCAGAATCAAGCAACATTTATACACGCTCATTCTACTTTCCTACCCATCTGCTCCTCTTGTTGAAAGTGTAGCAAACATATCCCTTGCATTCTGAACCTTAGATCCAGCTATTTTAAAGCATTAATCACAGCACCTGTTCCAGGAGCTTATCTTTGAACACGAAAGAGCCAAAGCACTAGGAATCAAAAGGGTAAAACAAATACTCTTTGTAGAAAGATGTAAACCAAAATAAAATGTGAAAGATAAAATTTACTATATGTCTTTCATACCTGACATTTTACTAACAGCATTCATTCAGCATTCATACATTTTACTAAGAGCTGGAATACATTAGCTGGCATAACTCCTCTGATCCAATATGACAAGCTTCCATGCCAGATTTTCAATAATTTGTTGAAGTCTAGAAAAATAGTGCCTGTCTATATGTTAAAACTATCTCACTTTTTCTCATTGTGTGAAAAAATAAGTGGTGAAGCTCTAAGAGTTACATTAATTTTAATGAATAAATGATTTCCAAACTGAATATGTCAATTTCTCTCATTTCGAGGGAATTGTTCTAGCTATCAGACATGAAGAAGATAGACCAAAGCTAACTACCTAATTTTTACACATGGACGAACTATGAAGAAAAGTGATGAGCACAGGATTCATGGGGCAAAGCTTCTGCTAAACACCAAACTTAAAAACAAGGATAGTTCTTCAGAGAAGACTGATTTCCTGTATCCCATTATAAAATAACTGAAAAAAATGTGGACAGGAAATTTATATTTTGCGAGTTCTGGAAAAGTAAAATATTCTTCTTGTTCAAACAGATTCTAATCCAGTCTCTAAGAGGCATCAAGCAAAACTCAACAAGGTTTCTCACAATCAATATTGGGTAGGGATGCAGGCAATGCTATCTGTGACTTCTTTATATTAGCACAATTTCCCACATATCTACATTAGCTGCACATATTAGAATAACAGAAAAGGGATATTGCTAACTAATAATTCTAACAAGAATTCCTTATTCTTTTTCCAATCACGGAAACAATCTTTGATGTAGATAATGACTTCATTCCCAAAGTTTGAACAAACACCTATTAGCCTACTAATTTGTTTTAAGAAAACAGATCTGATTTACTGTTTTTAATTTAAAAACATTATTTAAAATGTTTTCACTCGGTACAGTAGCTAATATAAAGGCTCAAGTGATATGACACACATGGAAGTGCGCACGCGCACACCCACACACATATAAATACACTAGAGAAAAAGGTTTTACTTACTTCATAGTAACTTCGAACTGCATTGCAAAAAGCTTCATCAGCCACAATTTGTGTCTCTCCATTTAGAAATGCCTGGAACCGCTCTTTCACCACTTGTAGTTGTTGTTTGTTCAGCTGAAGGAAGGAGAATATTGTTAGCAAACTCATACATTTCTCTTTATTCCAATATTCCATTATTTAATTATTTACCTCCCCACCTGGGCTGGGTGGCTTACAGTTAAAACACAAAAAGTTAAAAACAAACATTAAGACTGAAGATATATGGGGAGAGTGGGGTGGAGGTGGGATCTGTTATTATTCGATCAACTACCTCCACTGCACTGTTCCCCCACTAGTGTCCAGCCAACAGGCACATCTTTAGGTCCTCATGAAGAGATTGATGGGTTGGGGCCAACTTCACATGGGGGGGGGCAGGATGTTCAAGAGGGCAGGAACAACACCAGAGAAGGTCCTCCTCCTGGACTCTGCCAGCCAGAATAACAGGACTTATGGAAGCCGCAGCAAGCCTCCTCTGCCAGACTGAGTGGTACGGGCCAATCCCAGTGGATGAGACAAACCCACAAGTAACCTGGGCCCATGCCATGAAGGGCTTTAAAGGTGATCACCAACACCTTGAATTGCACCCAGAAGCAGATTGGTAACCAATGCAACTCGCGGAGCAATGGTGAAACAGGGGCCATTCTTGAGACACACAAAACTGCACTCTGCACCAGCTGTAGCTTCTGAATGCTCTTCAAGGTTAGCTCTGAGAGGTCAAGGAGAGAGTAGATGGTTGCACTACTCTTATCTCACTTCCGCCAGGGATCAACAAGTGTGACCAATGCTGTTTCTGTCTCATAAGCATGTCTGAATCTAGACTGAAAGGGGTCCAGATAATCTGTTTCATTCATGCGCTCTGCAGCTGCCAGGCCATCTCCGTCATAAAAATTTCCTTCTTTTCAAGTTTGCTCTTTTATTGTTTGTTTAATGTTTATTTGCCAAACAAAAATTACAAATTTGAGCAAGCAAAATTAAAAAAAATTAAAATGTGATAGGTATTGTGTTCTACGAAAGTTCTATTGTCGGTCCATATTTTAAACGGGAGTTTTATATGTTCTGATTGGCTGAGCAGTCTGACAGCAAACTATAAAAGGGAGCTGTCAGACGACATCAGCTGTTACCTGTTTCTTTGTTACAATAAACAGTGTTCGTTCATTAATGCCTGCCTCAGCTCATTCTTAGAAAAGATTACAAAAACAGTGATGATACGACACATTAGTGCACTTACACACACCCCTTAAGGACCTCTTAAATATGGGATGAGGTCTACAGAACTTAAGTTAGAGTTAAAACTATGAAAGTTAGTAGCTGAAACAACTGAATCGGGTAAAATATTCCAAACTTTGACAACTCTATTACAAAAATAGAATTTTTTTACAATCAATCTTCATTCACATTACAAATATTTCTCAATTTATGACTATTTGCTCAGTGACCAAAATTACAATGGGCTGATGAAAGGTCAGATCGGTGGTCATCCCAGTAACCCCATAGTCATGTCATTAAAGTTTGGCTGTTTGGCAACCGGCTTATACTTATGACTGGTGGAAGCACTCACAATCATGTGATCACTATTTGTGACCTACCTTGCTGGTTTCCCCACAAAATCAATAGGAAAGTTGGCAGCAAAGGTTGCAAATAACTAGAATAAGTCTCTGAAGCTAAGTGATCCAGTTTTAAAGTTACAATTGCATTGCTTAGCAAGGTCAATCCCTATAGTCCTGGTTGCTGCTGTTAACTGAATCCCATAAGCAAGGCAACTTCCTGCTGGCTTCCTACAATCAAGTTACAAAACCCAGAGATTCAGAACATAAGTAAGCAGCTGCTGCTGAGAGGAGGATACAAGGCGGTATGTGAAGCTGTGAGGAAGAGATGGTGGGGGTTGGGGAAGGTTGCACAGGGATGCAGAAGGTATTAGGGACATGTGATGAGGTTTGGACAGCATACATGAATGGCCAGCACAGCGCAAATGTAAAGAGATTAGGAGTGGATGTGTAGATGAGTAAATCTTCAAGGGCATATACAGCTAGAGAGTGAAAAGAAAACCTAACCTATTTTTTTTTCCTTCTATGGTCCTCTTCCATGATCCCCACATCTCTTCCAGAGAGACTTTTAACTCTTTAGAACAGATGTGGGATACCTACAGCTTATAAAAAAAATAGAGAACTTGATTTACCCATTTGATCTATATCAATGGCAGCAGGTCATCCAGAACTGAAAAACCTTATAACCTTCCACCAAAATCCAGATAAAAATTTGTCTTCTTATAAATGTTAGCTATTGACTAGAATTGTATTTCTGCTTAGTCTAAATACCAAGATAAAAGAGTTTATGCAATGAAGGTATTGCTTTCTGTTTCGTAAAATGAGAACTACAATAAAATATCAATATTATATTGAGGGTAAATCACTGTACCATATTTTTACATGAATCCCTATTATGAACAGGATGATGTATATTTCAAATGCTGCAAGGAATCTACAATTTCACATCATACATGTTTCACTACAATGTTACAAGTTCATTGCATGAATATTTCCAAGTTTCTTGAACCAGATGGCCCAAAGGAACTGTTGCTAAAATGGCAGCAAGATTTTTAATCAGACTATAATTTTGGGGGGGAGGGGAGTATCTGTCATCTTGGATGTGATCATTAAAATATTTTTCTGACGTTTAGTGCATCAGAAATAAACTATGACAAATAAATGCTAAGTCTTCTTCTGTCCATTTCCTTTAAAAATGTGAATAGCTCAGATTAAGCAGGGAAAATATTTTTTCTTTCAAAAATCAAACAGCACTGTTCAATGGAAATTTATTACTGTTTGTCACACTCATATTATGTTAAACAGATTCATTGTTCCCAGAAATGCTTTATGGTTAGATATTGTCACCTGGTTTGGCTTGCCTATTAGCTTAGTTATTTACATTTTCACATTAAAAAGTTAAGAACTAGCTACAGCACTGGCCTTTTCCAACCCGTAGTGCAGGCAACATAACAATCCATGGCAAGTGTTTCCATTATTTGTTGATCACACTTTTATCAAACAATCTTTTGTTGATTTTATTCATCTTCTAAAATGTAAAACAATTTCCCCCCTGGCAACTTTAAGATATGTGGAGTTCCACTCGGAATTTCCTGCTAGTCGTGCCCTTTAAATTACTCAAAATGATAAAATTAAAAACTAAGAAAAATTTTATGTGTTAAAGCACTGTTTTTCAAACTTGGTAACTTTAAGATGTGTCAATTTTAACTCTCAGACTTGAAAATGGAGTTGAAGTCCATACAGTCTAAAGTTGCCAAATGTGAAAAACACTGTACTAAAGTACTGCTCTATATCCGGGATATATCTACTAATTTTTATTTTACTCCAGGAGAAAACCAGGAACAACATATATATTTCCTTGCATAAATCAGTCTATAGATCTTTGCAGTTTCTTCAGATACATCTTAAAATAAAACAAAGAAATACAATTCCCTCCAAAGGCCTATTCAAATATTGTTGCTAAATTATATTTTTTAGTGTGACAGAAGGTAAAACAATTAAATGTACTGTGATTAATATTAATTATATTTAATCAATTTAATATACACTTAATTAATCAAAATTATGTCTTCCAGAAAGCTTACTTTGTACTGTGAAGCCAAATGCATCCCTTAGCCCCCCCCAAACAATTGTATATCTCTGTGTTTGCACAGAAGGCATGTCACATGCAATTTTTCCTTCAATGAAAAGAAAGTTCCCTCATGGCTTACATGGCTTGCACATTTCTGCAGCTTTCTTCGTATAATTCAGAAGTCATTTTCTACTGTCTTCTTCATGGTATATGGTTTTTTGTTTAGTTTCTTCCCAGATAGGCCCCATTCAGGGACTAACCAGGGCTGAGTTTACTTAGCCAAGGTTTGCTTATATATTTTTACAAGACCTATCCAATATGAAATCCATTAAATGTTAGTTGGAGAGCTGGCATAGCAGTAATCAGTTTATGAAAGGATGTCCACAGAGTCTTCAGATCGTATTAGCTGCACCCTCCCCGCACACACAGACAGTGAGCATTTTCTCCTCTGCAGCTGAAAATACAAGCTCTCATTAACATAAGTGGAGGAGAAAAGGCTTTAGATGGATTCCACCAAAATTTTTAAAATCTCATTTTTGAAATGGATCTATTCGCTGCATGGCTTGCAGAACACCTGGCCATCTGCAAAGAAAATAATTCTAATTATTGTTAAAACTGCTGTTCTGTAACCAATGAAAACGAGACATAATTGTTTCCCACAAGGCTGCTTTATAAGGCTTCTATAACTTGGCATTTAGGTCTCAAAATCAGCTCTTGTGACAAAATTTCTTGACCAAGTTTTTCTAGGTTTACTAGGCCTGACTCCAGTAAAATGGGTTCTTAAGAAGAACATAGTAAGTTCCCAAAAGCACTCTGGAACTCAAATCCCACCTCTGCATTGTCATTCAGTTCTTCAACGTTATATTGACTTTAATCTCAGATTAGTGACTAGGATGTCCCAATGACTGGGTGGTGGCTTCTATACCATATTAGTACTCCTCATATTCCACTAGCCCATTTCTAATCCGATTCATCTATGTAAAGGCCCTGTCACACTGGCCGACGGATGCAAAATGTTTGTAAAAAGGACACAGTGGACGAGCAAAATGTTCCATC
>BHFT01005519.1:0-29684 GCA_004320025.1 Laticauda laticaudata | reverse complement strand
AACAACGGATGGAACATTTTGCTCGTCCGCTGTGTCCTTTTTGCATCCGTTGGCCAGTGTGACATGGGCTTTAACTTTAATAGGAGGCATTTTGAAAGCCTATGCATTTTTTGTAGTTATGCTTAATTTTTTGCATTTTTTTCTAGTAGGGTGTCCTAAGGCCTGGCACATTTGCTGCCCTCAATAATTTTCATCTACATCATCAGAATCAAACCAATCTGAATTTATTTGCTGATGATTTCAAGTAGGAAGTTCGTCTACTAATTTTTTTCTCTGTGAACAACAAAGATTGCATATTGGCGGTCAAGATTTTACCTGAATTTTGAGTAAGGGAGGATATTGAGTTTTCTCCAAGTGTGGGCCTGTATATGCAATGCCTTGATACCAATCTTGACCCGATTAAGCTTTCTGTTGAACCTCACTTCTAGGTTAGCTAATGACCTCTTATCATGGGGCATGTATAACCTCGTATCAGATCTTCCTTAAAAATGGACTGTGATGATGGTCAATATCCTCCCTCACATGGGCTTGGATGTGTAACACATGTCATCTAAAATGCTGGTGGAGTTTCCTGAATGGTATGTAAAAGAATATATAAAACCAGTTCTTTACTACCTGAAATATGGAGACAATATTAACAAATCAAGGAGATCCTGTGGTGTTTCTTTTGATGCCTCTAGCAAGCCAGGAGGGATCATTAATTAGACAATCTTCCGTAAGAACACCCATTGAGTAAAATGTTGGAAGGAAGCCCCCACCCTGGCATTTAAGTCTCCTGTGAGAATTACAGTGGTTTTAGAGTATCACTGTCTTTTCTAGATTTTCCCACATATTAGGAGAAAAGTGAGGAGATGTGTGCAGTGGAAGATAAAGTAGAACTATTTCAGAGAATTTATAAGAAAATTTAACAGCTAAATGGGAAAGTTTGAGTTCCTGTTCTTGCTAGCCCTTGGCAAGAGTAGTAGTCCTCCTGATGACTCCCCTTAGTCTTAATTTCTTTGCAGGAATAAGCCAGGAAGCCTGATAATTGAATCTTCTCTTCATTTGTAATCAACCATAACTGTGAAAGGGACCTTGGAGTCTTAGTGGATGATCACTTGAAATATGAGCCAGCAGTGTGCAGCAGTAGCCAAAAATGCTAATACAATCTTTGGTTGTATAAACAGAAGCATAGATTCAAGATCATGTGAAGTATTAGTGCCATTTTATAAATATCTAGTAAGTCCACACCTGGAACACTGCAGCCAATTTTGGTTATCATATTACAAAAATGATGTTCAGACTTTGGAAAAAGTTCAGAGAAGAGCAACTAAGATGATTGAAGGCTTGGAGACTAAAACATATGAGGAACGGTTGAGAGAATTGGGTTTGGCTAGTCTAGAGAAAAGGCGAGCCAACATGATAGCAGTATTCCAGTATTTGAGGGGCTGCCACAAAGAAAAGAGGGTCAAATTATTCTCCAAAGCACCAGAGGGCAGGACAAGAAACAATAGTTGGAAATTGATTTGTAAGAGAGAAGCAACTTGGAATTAAGGAGAAAGTTCCTAACAGTGAGGACAATTAACTAGTGGAAGAGCTTGCCTCCAAAAATTGTGGGCACTCCATCACTGGATGTTTTTAAGAAGAGTCTAGACAACCACCTATCTGAAATGGTATAGGACTAGAAACCTCCAAGATCCCTTCCTATTCTATTCTATTCTATTCTATTCTATTCCATTCCATTCCATTCCATTCTCCATTCGTTCATTCGTTCATTCGTTCATTCGTTCATTCGTTCAATCAATCAATAATTCATTCAGGACTCTTGCTATAAAGTCAAAATTGGAGAGAATCTCCATCAAGTCCCCATCTGTTGCTTTATTCTTCCAACCAACCATGTTCCAAGTCAGTAGTTGGTTGGAACCTTTGTGCTTAAAGTTAGTGGGATGGTTCAAAGGGATTGGGATGTTGGGTTGAAGCCCAGGTGTTTTCAGTCATTCCACTGAAGCAGAGGTGGTATTCAGCAGGTTCTGACCAGCAGCAGAAATTTTGAGTAGTTTGGAGAACTGACAAATACCACTTCTGACTGGAGATATTACAATATCCTTCCCCTGCCATGCCCACCAAGCCATGCCCACAGAACCAGTAGTAAAAAAAATTGAATCCCACCACTGCACTGAAGGGATATTCTCCAAAATTATTTCAGTGTCAAAAAACAACACGTTGGTTTGGCACTTGTCCACTTTCACCACAGCCTTGCTGTTGCATGAGCTCCAGGGAATTTTGAGGGAGGTGGTGACAATTTGAATGAGGTGATTTTGCTGGTTGGCAACTCAGAATAGTACCAATGCTCGGTGGGGGGGGAAGCTTATCTCTGGTTAAAAGCATTGAGCTAAGGCCTTGTAATTCAACAGGATTTTGGCTACAGTTTGCTTCCTCTTGTCTGGAAGAGGAACAATAAGATCACTTTTATTTGTTTTACTTGCACTTTCTATAGCAAATGATTTTATCAAGCAATAAAGGAGTAAGGTGGAAATTAATCCCACTGCCTCTTTTCCCATGGCAGAAATGATAAAAATACAGTCTCCAGTAAAAACAATAAAATTGACAGTCTCCAGCAATTTTAGAGGGTAAAACAGATGAAAGTCTAGAATAAAATGGAATAAAATAAAAGAGCTTGTTAAAAAATTGAAACAAGAAAGGCTTCAGAGGTTGCTCCTTACAACAGATGCTACCTCTTATGCCATCTTTTCTTCTCCCTATATGCAATAAATATATTTGTGTTTTCATCTGCAAACATAAAAATAGACAGGGAAAAAAGATATTCAAATAACCAAAAGCTCACCAATCAATACTCCAGGCCTGTGATGGCGAACCTATGGCACACATGCCAGAGGTGGCACACAGATCCCTCTCTCTGGGCACATGAGCCGTTGCCCCAGTTCAGCTCTGCTGCGCATGCGCATGCCACCCCCCACCAGCCAGCTAGTCTTTGGGTCTCTGCCGCACATACGCGGGGGCAGGGTGCATGCACGGGGGTCACACAGGCATGTGCAGGGGATGCAAGGGGTCATACGTGCATGTGCTGGGTGAGGGGGGTTGTGCATGCATCTGTGGAGACAGGGCACATGTGCAGGACGCACGCATGCTTTGGGCACTAGGTACCGAAAAGGTTAGTCATCACTGGGCATTAAAGTACTTAGGTCAGTGTCTGTTAGGCACTAAGAATACCAAAATGGAGAATGAAAAAGGATTGCTGTTTGAACCATCTATATATATGAAACAGCTTTCAAAATATCATGTTGATTTTTCTGTTTTTCCCATTTTTATTAAGACATTGGTCTTTGTATATGGAATGAAATTATTATTTTTCTCTGTATCATGAATACAATATTTACTGAGAGTATTTCTATTCTCAGTAAAAGAGCACAAAGTTTGTGGATAATAACATTATAAGTAAAGCTGTTTTAAATCTGGGTTTCAATCTTTGTGATGGCTGCAGTGGAATTAAAAATGTTAATTTTGGATGGACTGTGCCCAATGTAATCAAGACCATGTTCTCCAATCTGGTTAACCATTTAATCTACTTATGTATATACATTTGCAGGTCCAAACTGCTTTGCAGGAACCACCATCATTCCGGCTGGCATCGAAGTCAAAGTGGATGAGTGTAACATCTGTCACTGCCATCACGGGGACTGGTGGAAACCTGCCCAGTGCTCCAAACGTGAATGTCAAGGCAAGCCGACTGCATAGGGCAAAGCCCTCAGCAATGATATTTGCGCACCCATTGTGACAGTTTTCCAAGCTGAATCTGCCAGCTGCAGTTGGTTCACCAGCAAAATCTTTTTGGGTTAAATAAGACAATTTTAACTGTGAGCTTGTTCTCTTCCTCTCTTTTCCTCTCTGAAAAAAAATATATGTAGCTTGTCATTAGAGCAAGCAACACAGGTTGGTAAGTTAGCTTAGGAATGGAATGTTTTACAGAGCTTCTTCTGGTGATTGTTTATGTTTTCTCCACCACGTGGAGATAATTAAAAAGAAAACTGTATGCTATAATTTCGATAGAAAACAAGCTAAAGCCAACCAGTGTAAGCAGTCAATATTCATGAAAGAGATTATACAACCTAAGAAAACCAAACTCTTAAGATCATCACTCAACAACACACACCAGTGTCAATCTGTTGCATTATCATTTTTCCCACCTCTTTGGTCCTAGGCAAGGAAGAAAAAACCTGCAGCTTCCTAGAGATTTGCCTTTCCCTAATCCATCAGACTAAATTTGCCTATTCAGGTTAATTTTAGTGACAATTACTGTCCTCTTTGCTCTCTAGCTGTCTTTGAATAATCTCAGCATGAATGTAGAAATCAACTGGTTCTTAAGAGATAATATGTACATCTCTACTGGAAGAAATCATCTGGCATGGAGTTGCAATTCATGACTATCCAAGTGTTAACTATCAGCACAAATATATTTTAAAACATTTAATGCTGAATAACATTCCTATAAATCTGATGGGGCGGGGGAAATCACACAAAAGATTCATTTGACCAGGTTGTCTGGAAATCAAAATATAATGTAATTCTGGTTTTTTTTGGCTCAAGAGTCCAAAGAAAATTAACTGTGCAAGTTTCCTGAATTAAATTTGTGTTTTTCATTTTTCTTTTCAGTGTTCATTTCATTCCAATGAAGAAGTCCTCCTTGCTTGAGCTTAAAAGTACATATATTTGGGGCTAAATTAATAGGGAGAAGTTTTTGTCTGTTGCTCCATTTCTTCTTTGGTAAAATATGTTATGAAAGAAACATCATGTTCCAAATCTATTTTAAATTTTGCAGTTTCTTGGATAAGATTGAAATCATTTCCTACACAATCTTTTTAGACATTAGTATAAATATGTTCCATGGAAGAATATTGTGTTAACTGGAAAATAACTGAAACACCAGGTCCCAGAAATATCTATTATGTATGGAAATTTTGCACCTACCATCAACCATTTTATTGGGTAGGCAAACTGATTTATACCCCGTTTCTGCAAGATTTCCCAAGATTTGTGTTCTATTTGTATCAGTCATAATTTATTAAGGAACCTAATAATTAGCACTATCTTTGGCCTTTCTCTTCAGTCCATTCTTTCCTTGCTTCCTTGGCCTTCTTTTAGTCTGGCCTTCCTAATATTGATAAATTATCTCTGCTTTTGCCCTCAAGCTCCCTCTCTGAGGAATGAAAGTCATGCAGTTTTGACATTTCTCCTATTGGAGGAAAAGGCAGCTTTTGATTTTGGATGGCTCATCAGTTGCATTTCTTTTTCAAATTCTGTTCTCCTGCAAGAAGCATCTAGAACTTTCTATCACCTTCTGGGATCTACTTACCTTTTTCACAGTAAGGTGATCCTATGAAATGATGTAGCTGCTTGAAAGAGTTGTCAACAGGTTTTATGAGACCATCTCTGCGTGCACCAAAGCACTTTCCCCCCTTCAAATCTGAAGTCCTGCACAACCCTGGAGTTTTTTTTCTTCTGTTACTTTGCAAACCAATCTGAACAATTTAAAAACCTATCAGTCTTATTTTTTAAAAAAAATCCTGTGGTAAATGCACCAGCTCTGAATGCTAGTGTAAATAACACTGATTAAATGCTTTATGAAGTAAACAAAAAAACCCATGTCAGTTCAGACTGACTTCTATCAGATTGACTTCTATCCTTTTTACCACATTTTATATATTTCAAGTTTTGCTTAATATGGGGAAAGCCTTTTACTTTTCTAATCCCACCTCAATGGATTTGTCTAGATAAGTTATGCTGCATTATTTACTTACTTATTTTCTGTGTATTGAATTTTAAGGAGATCATTCATTACATTTGGAAAACATGGATAATCGCACTTTCTTTTATGTCCTATATGAAAGCCAAATATGCTAATATTTTCGCTACATTTAGAGTTCATTAATTAAAATAAGTTGGTTTTATTAAAAGTCTTGTGCTGTGCTCTTAAGGGTTAGGGTTATTCTCTTTTTTCCATGTTCCTGGGATCAGTTTGGGAGGTGTAGTGAGCTACTAAGAATTAACAGATTAATGGTTGGAAGGGACCTTGTAAGTCATCTAGTCCAACCCCCCAAATATTACTCTTAATTTCCAATTATTTTACACTACAAATAATGGATAGACTGTGTTGTTCAAACTGCTATGAATAATAGCTATGTCATATGTCTATACATAAATGTCTTGCTTGATAGAAAAAATTACTCATGACTGACTCTCAAGCATAGAGAGCATAGTTGCAACTAATCAAAAAGGTATGCTGCAATTTACAAATGTTGGTCAAGTATACTGATTATTCTGACATAGTTTATATATATATTTTCCTCATTATGCTTCTCTGGCATGGAAATGAAGGTGACCTCAAGTGTTCTCCCATTCAGTTACTGACCAGAGACTATCTGCTAAGTTCCAGCACAGACACTCTAGCATGAGCCTTCAGATCATACCCTGAATGAAAAGGCACAAGGAAAACTCAACAGTTAACCTGTTAGAATGGATGGAGAAGCTGATTGTCATTTTGCACTGCTTTTTCTAGCTACAGTCCTTTGGGTACTCTGGACTACAAATTCCTATCTTCCTAAACCATTGGTCATTGATTAGAGCTTGCTAGAATACTAGAAGGACTGAATAAACATTGCTTACTACAAGTTCTGGAGCTCAGGAAGTTTCCCAAACATGTGCATCTGAAAATTGTACCTGTTACATAGAGGTCGATCCTATGCATAATGAGGCTCCAGAAATTTGTATATACATATACATGACATAGCATAGGGCCAGATCATTATGTTGATATAATTTGATCTACCTGTTTTAAATAAAGCTGTGCTGTACCCTACTTGCTTGGAGATCAGATTAAGTACTTCAACAGCTAAGGAAACAGGGGGAACTGTGTTCTTCATAAAGAGAATACCTGTCAGATTTTTTACACCTCTAAATAATAGTGTGCCTGAAAACTAGTGAAAACAAAACACGCTACTGTAAAAAAAAAACTCTAGAAAACAAATTTGAAAAATATATTATTAAAAATATTTTGTTAAATATAAAATACTATCCAGCAAATGTCTCCTGTGTTCTCCTTTGTACTACACCAGTAGGCTTCCCTTTTCAATTTCAAATATGTTCTGTGGGAAAAACCCTCTCTTAAGTAAAGAACCAAAACATTTGGAGATAGTGGCAACACAATGCATTCTATTAGTATGCACAACAATAGTAATTCCTGGACCTTCATCAAAAGAATGTGAAGAGCCGCAATCCCCCCACCCCCCACCCCCACCAAGGTTACAAGTTATACCCACTTAAGAAAAAGTACATGGGGTTTACAAGATCAACATAAGTTATATAGCAACCTTTATTGTGGAAAAGTCGGATCTGATGAACATGGAATGACCTTGGAAAGCAGAATTAAATGGCAACCTGTCCAAAGTGGAGAGAACATTTCTTTGGCCAGATAGAAAATTCACCTGCCATACTTTTGCTGTTTAAGTAGTATTCACAGTATGCTTTCTGAGAGTGTCAGAAATAATTTGATTGAATGGTGCAGGACTCCAGGGGAAATACTGTTGGTGGTCCATTACTGTTTATCTTCTTCAAACCCCAGTGTATTATACTTGAAGTATTCTCTTATGTGGACAGCAATCACCAAATATTTATTTCCAGGCTTTATTAGTATAATCATACAATATGCTTTATGTCAGGCTGTTTATGAGTATAAAAACTGCTGCAGGTGGGACTCTGAAGTAGGAGTATATAAAGTTATACCAATGCCTGATTTCTGCAAAGATTTTGTGCCTATTTTTTCATTTTAGAAAATGGGAAGCTAAAATGTTTCAAGACATTTCTAGAACAGTATTCACAAAACATGCCTCTATTTCCACACACACACACATACCTGGATTTTTGTAAATATAGTGGGTGGTTGCAACTAAGTACTTGTTTGGCACATGTGACCTGTTTATTTGTTCACAAAAACAAACATGATAATGATCTGGAGTGGCAGGGCGTAGTCAGGGGCAGAAGGCAAGTTTCTGAAATTGGCTTAGATCTCTGACTCCTTGATGGCCATTTTGTGAAGGTAGCTGTGATATGCTCTCAAAATTCTAACTGTACCATCATTCATCACTCAGGTCAGTAAAGGACTCCATCCAAAATATTTTATTATTTGAATATATATTCCAATTGGTCTTTTTTTAAGCTAAAATGATTTTGGGTCCCTCCACACATTGCTTTTGCAGAACTGAGGGTCCTACTCCATGAACCACAAATTAAATCACATATTACCCATAGTCATCTCTTCCATCTAGTTTGACTTGGTTGAAATGAGACTTTTGAATCAGTTTTCCATTCAGCTAAATTTCTAGAAAGACAGTGTTTCAAAATCTCATAAACTTGCTTCCAAAGGTATTTGAAAATGGGGACCAACCCCCTCAATTCTATGTGAGTGTAGTGCTTTAGCAGACCAAAACTAATTGTAGTTGCTTGGTAAGGTGCTAATCATCATGAGACAGTTTTTAGGAAGGAGTCAAATACTACAAAGTTGATCCAAACTTCTGTACCTGCTTATATTCAGTTGAGCTACAGGAAAACAATACCATGAACAACCCCTCAGGGACACTCAATAGGGTATACGAATAAATAACCTAGCTTAAAACAAAACTTCCTTAAGACTTTAAAAAGCCTTTTCAGCTTTCTTAGCTCATATGCTTTGGCCCAAGTCTAAAAACATTACTGCAATGATTTTTGATGGGAATTAGCTGGAGCTTCCTTCCCAAAACCAATGCAAAGTGTTGATTCTTCCATGGAGTGGCCTAAAACTTGAGCTCTAGTGTATTTTCTATGGTATATAGACCCTCATTCTTTCTACTGAACAATTACAGATCCTCATGTAGGAAGAAATTTCCTGTGTTTGATTCCTAGTTGGGAAGCAGTGACTGATGCTCAGTGGTGGGATTCAAAAAATTTTACTACTAGCTCTGTGGGTGTGGTGTGGCTTGGTGGGCATGGCAGGAGGATACTGTAAAATCTCCATTCCCACCCCACTCCAGGGGAAAGATACTGCAAAATCTCATTCTTTCCTCACCCCCACTAACCTGCTTTCCAGCTCCGTTCTTCTGTGCAGGGCAACAAAATAAGACCCAGCCTATCAGCTGGGACTCGGGAGGAAGAGAATAGATGGGGGTGGGATCAGTCAGAGGTGCTTATATGCGGTTCTCCAAACTACTCAAAATTTCCGCTACTGGTTCTCCAGAACTGGTCAGAACCTGCTGAATACCACCACTGCTAATGCTGAGAAGAAATAGACATGGAAGCCACCTGCCAGAAAAGGGATCTTTTAATTTAAGAAGGCAAGAAAAGTAGCGACACAGCTAGATTTTCTAGTTTCTATTCTCTGATTCTCTATTCTCTTCTGATTCTCCTTATCTTAATGGCTGTACTTAAGGGCCTGTCACATAGGCCAACGGATGCAAAAAGTATGTAAAAAGGACACAGCGGACGAGAATATTTTCCATCTGTTGTTATCCGCTCTCAAAAGTGCCCCAAATTTGCATAAAGAGAGCAGACGGACGTAGCCAGGAATGTAAAGCGGATGCTCCACGGAAGCCTAGCGGATGGAAGCGGATGGAAGTGGATGGCACATCTGCAGGGCTTCCGGGGAGAGCAAGCGAAGCGGACCGCACAGCGAAGGAGCGGATGCAGAGTGGATGCTAGCGGATGAAGCGGATGCATCACGCAAGGCTAGCGGATGCCTGCGGATGCCAGAGTTCACGTGCGCATGTGCGGGGAGGATGCATTGCGTAGCCCCGCGGGATATAAAGGATGACGCTCGCAAGCAGGTCACCATTCAGAGGAAAGACCTGCTGCCAGACACATCTCCAGCCACAACCATGGGGATAGAAGAGGAAGCCTGTGCCATCTGCTGCCAGCCTTGGCATGAAGGACAGGGCCACCATCCACGCCCTGGCCTTGACTCTGTTTTCTGCTTGGGCAATCTGCTGCACAGGCTGACTCTGCTGGTGCTGGGGCTTCTGCTGGTGCTGCTCCTGGTGCTGGTGCTTCTCTGCTGCTACTTACTCTGCCGTGCTGCTTCTGGTCCTGCTGGTCCTTACTCTGCTGCTGCTGATCCTGCTAGTTCTGCTGGTGCTTACTCTGCTGCTGCTGATTCTGCTGCTGCTGGTGCTGCTGGTCCTGCTTTGATGCTACTGTTTTTCCTGCTGCTGCTGCTGCTGCTGGTGTGGTGAGGCAGCCCTACAAACTCGAAGCCCTCTGATGAGGGCCCAGAAGGCCCTGCAGAGGGAGGAAGAAGCATACGCGAGAACGGGAGAGGAGGCAATACTCCATCGAAGAGGAACATGATGAGGTGCTCAAATGGCTGAGGGAGAACAAGTACCTCTGGCGGAAGGGACACAGGCTCTATCGAGACACCAAGAGGAAGCAGGCGGCTTGGAGAGAGAAAGGCCGGAGAGCCTGGGCTACACTTCGGAGGTCCTCCTGGGTGGTGAAGCACATGCACACCTGGTAGGGAAGCTGCACCTCAAGAAGTCTGGCTTAGCATGGTCAAGCTCACGACTGGGAGACCTACGTGATGGCCAAGTGCAGCTTCTTAGAGGGTGAGATCCGACACCGTGGAGCAGACCCTCTGTCTACCCTCTCTCTCCAGCAGCCCCAGGGAGCAGTCCTCTTCTCTGGCCAAGAGTAGCTCCTGTGTCCAGGCAGGTATTCTGTGGGAGCGTCCCCACGACAGAGACCCCCAACAGCTGCACTCCCCGTGGCGGAGCGCGTGGAGGACCCCTGACGCAGTGGGAGCAAGGAGAGGGCACTCTCACCAGAGAACCAAGCCACACCCACCCCCAGCTCCACCTCCACAGAAAGCAGGCAGAGGCCAGACCGGAGGGCAAGAGCCACACTGTCCTGCTGGAGATCAGGGACACCATCAAAAGCAGCGTAGATCTCTCTCTCAGCTGGTACATACCGACATACCCATCCTCAAACCGCAAGCCCTTCCTCACCTATGTCAACCAGACCCTCATGGACATATCTGAATCACAGTACCAGGTGATAAAGGAGAGGACCACCGTCTTCTGCACACCCTCCAGGCCCAGCTGTACCTGCTCCGACCCAGTCCAGGTCTGCTCTCCACCGCAGGTGATGTCACAGCCTTCAAGGCTTTCCACAGGCCTCACCGACAAGGCTAGGCTACCAGGAGTTCCAGCAGCACAGGCAGCCTTCCAGTCCAGGCACAGGTTCATCGCATGCCGATGCCACCCACCGCACAGATGCCGAGCACAGATGCAACCCGACGCCACAGATGCACCCACAGCTTACCTCGCTCACCTGCAGACCAGACAGTCCCCACTACATCCTCCTTCCTCCACCCACAGCCAAGCCCGGCCTCAGAACATCTGTCATGGTCTTTGGACGCGACACCCCATGTCATGGAGGAAGGGCTCTCAACATCACAGGACTGAGCCAGCTCTCTGAGAGCTTCTCCACAACACCATCCTGTTGTCCTCTTGGGGCCAGGCACCTCAAGACAAGCACTCCAGCAGCAAGCCACCTCCATAGCACCTGGACCCTTCACCCTGAGACTATGGGCACGCCTCAGAGTGACTAAGAAGAGTGCCAGAGACTGGGTTGCTACCTGTTGACTTTATCTTTGCTTGGGACACTTTTCTTGGTCATTTTGCTTTTACAGCTTGTTATTATAAAGTTTATCTTTGCTTCACACACTTGGCTCATTTATTTTAGTAAATAAAGTCTTTGTGGAAACTTTTAGAAATGGTTTAAGCTTTCATGCTTGTGGGATGGGTAAGGATAGCAGTGGGATGGGCAGGGATACTGTGGGATGGGTAATAGCTGTGGGATGGTTAGGATAGCAGTGGGATGGACAGGGATACCTGTGGGATGGGTAGTAGCTGTGGGACAGATAAACCTCCAGTGCAAGCATAGTGGGACTGTATGGTCCACCCTCCAGGTGCCACACCTATGGCCCTTTATTATCAAAAACAATGTAATTCATTGATCCACACATTTGAACATAAACACAACTCTTTATTAAATGCCCTGTTCATTGTAGGGCCACTCAACATACATGGCACAATCTCATCAGTGTGATGAGACAGGCTCAAGGAAGCATCCATTAATCATCTTATCATCCTGTCTTGCCACTCCACTGCTCCAGCTGGAGAGTTGCAACCAGTATTTCAGGAGGTTGCGCTGCTTCTTCCTTCACGTGAAGCTCTGTGGGGCCTTGCACATCCAGTATCCTATCAGATAGATGTTTCGCTCTTGCTCCATGTCCCCATTGCCTTGTGGCGTCCACGAGCCTGTTCTGCAACATTAGGGTAGCGGGTGTGCATGAGATTGTGCAGGGTGCAGCAAGCTTCCCACGATGTTTCCTCACGGTCTCTGGGCGATGCTGCATGGTGGTGAGAAGTACCTGGAACCTGTTGGCTCAGGATGTCAAAGGGTTCTCGCACCACCGTCTTGCCTGGACAGCCTGTAGTTGAAGATCCTCTCTTCACGGGTGAGGCATCTGAAGTGTAGGGCTTCATGAGGTAGGTTCTGAGGAGAAGGCATCATCCCCACGATGAAGTAGGGCAAATCTTTGCGTGTTCGTTGGCAGGGGGTCTGGATCTGGGAAGCCATGATGAGGTTGCGTTCCAGCCCCTCCTTGAGGTGACTGGCATTGTATACCTGGGCATTTGAAGCTGACCCCGTTGCCTGAAGCCATCGATGTACATAACTTGTAGTCAGCATCGACCATGGTGAAGAGGATGATGCTGAAGAAGCCTTGTATTTGTGATTAGTGGACCCTGATTTGGCTGGAGCTTTGCAGGCCACGTGCTTCCCATTCTATGGCTCCAATGGTGTGGGGGAAGTTCCACTTCTGATACTACTGCTCTGCAACTTTCTTCCATCCTTTTCAGTGGAGGGGCACTGGAGGAGCTCTCCAGGTATTCTTCGATGATGGCCTGCACCACTTCTCTGACCACAATGCTGATGGTGTTGTGTGGCACCCTCCAGCCGTACGCAGCTCCTGTTTGTGGTCCTGAGGCCAGTGGCGCAGAGTCAGTGCACCTTCAGCCCAGGGTCCAGGCTGGGCCGGAAGTTGGTGCTCTGCTTGGTCAACCTGGGTCTCAGCCGCTCCAACAACTTCGTCAAACATGGCTGGCAGCATCCTCATAAAGTTCTTGGAATGCACGAGTGTCTTCATTCTCAGTTCCACATCAGCTTGTTATACAGTCCGTATCTGCTCTTCTGGCGAAACCATCTTGGCCCAGCAACTTTCTGACGCCTCCTTTCTTCCCATAGAACAGGTGAAAAGCCTGTAGTGCTTCGCACTGTTGTAGAACAATGGTGGCTACCAAAAGGAGTGTGTGATGAATCCATGGTGGAGGATGACTGGATGCTGTGGAAGAGCAAGAGCAAGAGCAAGGCTGAAGAGGTCTGCACACCAGGGCTGCTGGACTGAAAGTGAAATCCAGTGATTTCCTCCTTTTATAGAAATATAGGTTTTCCGCGCTAGGTGTCCTTTTGCATCCTCTAAGCTCCTGTAGACTATCCTAAATATCCATGATACGTCCCTATACGAACGTTTTTTCCGTTTTAATGCTTTGTAGCGAGCTGCATTCGCTTTCATCCCTTTCTACGTCCGTGCTACTAACGCTGCATGTCCATTCTGCATTCCGTTTCGCATCCTCCCTGTGTCCGTTTTTCCGCTGGAGCGGATTTGGAGTTGCACGGATGCGCAGCGGATGCCTAGCGGATATAGCGGACGCGTAACGGATGACGACGTATAACGGATGTTCCCCGTATACGTAGCGGATGTAGAACGGATGTGTTGGATACCTTTATTCCGCTCAAAAGTTTTGTTGGCAGCTCAAAACTTTTTGAGCGGATGAAATGTCAGTAGACGGATGCTGGACGGATAGAGAGTACGAAAAACAGACGCAGTGAATACAGAACGGATGCATCGTGTTAACCAACGGATGGCAAGGGTTTCTCTCCGTTTTACATCCTCTTTCCATCCGTTGGTGCTGTGTGACAGGGGCTTTAAGTGTTTCTATTGTCAACTCTGTTAGCAGGGCTGCTCTAAGTTTTTTCTTTCAGCTGGTGATTCTTGGCTTTCTTTAAGGGGGAAGGGCTGGCTTAAGTTTCTTGGCACTGTTTTCTGAGGTTTCTGGTGCTGTGATGTTTCTGGCACTGTCCTTTTGGTCTACTTCCTGCACCCATAAATGAAAATAAGAAAAGGAAAACAAGATTTATTAACATCAAATCATTTGGCTTTGTACTGTATCAGAATCATCCTTCAAGATCCTCTGATAACAGCAACATCCTGCAAGCTGTTTTAGAAGTCAAGCTTTGAAGATAACTGGTGAGCTGAAGCTGGGAGGCAGGATCAGTCCAATTTTTACTTAATTCTATTGTTACCTTTTTCATTCCAACTTTTACAGAAGAAAAAAACAAATAAATTAATCCTGGTCTCTGATATTGGTCTCAATCTAAACATCCTCTCATTTCATTTCAATTATTGCAAATATATTTCTTAAACATTAATATTTCTTTTAAAAATAGGAATAACAATATGCATTCACCTATTAAAACTTATCAATGTCCCTCCTTCCTCTCAATAATCTACATTATCTTAACTAATTTATTACAAATACTTTTATTGTTATCTTTTCCAAAATACTCTTTTCTCATTTTAATAGTTCTTTTATCTGTCAGATTTGCAATTTCATCACATATTCTTTCCATAAGTTCTAAATTAATACAAGCTTTAACACAAGAGAGAAAAAAAAACATGTTTCCCCCCCCTCACTTTTACTAATTTGAGTGTATCACCTCAGTGGTTAAAATATACCTTAATTCCCTCATCTTAATTCCCAATAAACATTTACTTTTAACTAATTATAATAGTCATTCCTAAAAAAAACCCTACATAACGTTATATATGTTTTTAGTCAGATTCCACAATGTATTTCATGGAATTTAATTTCCTGGAATTTATTTAATAGTTTCAAAACTATTAATAGTCCATTAATCTAATCTTTGTCACTGATATTTATCTCATTTTTAAACATCCTCATAGTTCATTTCAATTATTTGAATTTATTTAATAAACATTTATTTTAAAGATAAAAAAAATATATTCACCTAGTAAAGAATATCAGTGTCCATCCCTCCTTTGATAACTTATATTTCCCTATTTTCTAAATATTTTGTAATTGTAAATGTATTATTACCCCTCATCTCCATGCAGATACAATTCCCATATTTATTTCCTGCTCCTGTTTCTCACTCCCCTTCTTCCCCTTCATTTTCCCATCTTTTCTTTCAGTGTGTCCCTCTCCCTTTTTCTTCCTTTCCCTGTTTCTGCTGCTCCATTCTACCTTTCCTAATTTCACAGGTATTCCCCTTTTTAGTTACCTTCTTGAGTCTCAAATTTTTAACCCCCCTTCTTTTCCCTCTTCTTTGTTGTTAATTGTTTAAGATGGCTTCTCCTTGAACTAACTCCTCCTTCTCTGAAGTTCTTTTTTCATGTTCTTCAACCATGATTTCCATAGCTTTTAAAACAGAGCCAAATGATTCACTTTTCCTGCAGTAAGTTTTTCATATTTTTAAGTTCCATTTTTAGTTCCTGAAGAGATATCGTTGCACATTCTTATATTTTATAATCATTAAAATCCACAAAAACTTTTATTTTCCTTCTTTCTTCTTCAGGCCTCCTAGAGTCACAATTATTCCATCACTGGGTCTCTACCAAAATCACCAATTAGTCCTGCAGTCAATCTTTTCTTACTTCTTTTATTCTAGTTCAACTTTTGCTTTTTAGGGTTCTTGTTTTATTGTTTCAATATTTCTTTAATATTGTATCAACTGAAGTTCATAAAAAAACAGGATCTTTTCCACTTTTAAATTTGAATTTTTGTCCACAAGATGGCACTCTCCGTTATGCAAAATTTTTTACCTTTCCCCCCCTGCTTTATTATTCAGGGCTTTTCGAGCCTCAATATTCCAAAACAATCAAATCTCCAGTTTGTATATTTGCCCCCCCTTGGTTTTTTTGACATTCATGTCCAGCTTTAATTTATGCCTGTTTGTTGCCAAAATATTTTAATCCAATTTAGTTAAGTATCTTATTCCGACTTCTTCCTTTCCCGGTTCAAAGCCCTGTTTAGCTGTCAGTTGTTTTTCTTTTTTTCCCTTTGTATTTCTGCTGCTTTGTTTTCTTTTTTAGAAATTCATTGTTACATTAATCCCAGGATACCTTTTATTTGGTTGTTGAGCCCATTTGTCCTGGCTCACATGCTATCCAACTTTCTTCACTCCTGCACAAACTTAGTCCAGCTGAGTCCTCCTCTTCGGGGTGGCCATTTTAGACCACCGCTTCAGTCGTCTTTGGGGGTAAAAATTGCCAAACGCAGAGGGAGATATGGCTCCCTTAACCTGGTTGGCGGTTTCCCCTTTCTCCACCGCCCCTCCAAGGCAGCTTCAGCCCCTAATCGCAATGATTGGGGGTCTCCGACAAAAAAGCATGGGCTGTAGCCACGGATAATCACGACCTACAGTCCATCAGCGAGGACTCAACCCAGAAGTGCATTTGAGTATATTGATGCTTCCATGGTTGATAATCAGATCTGAATTTTGTCATGATGATTTATTTTAATCTTTTCCAAAATTAATAGCAATGCATTTCTTATTTGGTGTCTTTAGGAATAACTATGCATCTTGTTTTTCCCATCCCATAAAAATGCATGCCACCCTAATTGTAAGTCATGCTCTTCAATTGTCAATATTCTTTTATTTTTCAACATTCCCCAATCTTTGATCCCTGTAAGGGCTACTGCTGTATAATATAGTTCCTAATCTGAGCAAAACCCTCTCTTTCTGCAGGACAGCAGAAATTTTATTATAGCCTTCTCCAGATCTGCGCCTTGCAATAATCCTGTGTCTGAGCTCTGCAAGCAGTTCCTTTGACCTCATGGCTTTTGCTCTGCTATGGTATCTATTGTCAGCTGTGACTTCTATAGAGATGTGTACCTCTCTACAGAAGTCACAGCTTCAAAATCATGCTCAATCAATTAAATTTACCACAGGTAGACTCCAATCAAGGTGTAGAAATATATCAGCAACAATCAAAAGAACTGGTAGGCACCTGAACTAAATATAAAGTGTTTTTGCAAAGGACCTGAATACTTATGCCAATGTGCTATTTCAGTTTTTTCTTTTTAATACATTTATAGACATCTCTAAAATTCTGTTCTTCCTCAGTCATTATAGGGTACTGAATGTAGACTAATGAGAAAAAATGAATTTCAACAATTGTAGAATCAGGCTGCAACATAACAAAATTGACAACTAAAACGGGTCTGAATACTTTCTGAATGCACTGTAATTGGAAAAGTACACTTTTAAAATTCTCAAAGTGATTTTATAAAGCCCCAATAAAGTTAAAAAAACAAAACATAGCAGAGTCAGCTTTCCTTTATTGTTTCTGCCTGAGGCAGAGGTGCAGTATTTCTCTACTCTTCTTCTTGCCATTACATTTTTTCTGCAATTTTTGATGAATGTATTATAACAGGTAATTTAGCATAAGTAGTATTATTGTGCTGGAGAGGAGATGCTTTCCTTCTGTGAAAAGGCAGCTGGACAGAAGAAAAGTGAAGAGTTAGTAGTTAGAATAAAAGAGGCAACATGTAACTAGTCCAAGATAACTGTGTCTAGCATTTACTGTTATTCATCTCCCTAAACAATTAAAAAATACAGTTCTTTCATTTAAGTCAGAAGATGAGAGAGCGGAAATACAGTGTAGAATTTATGAAATAGAATGTTATTGTTTCAAAGCATTGTCCATACTGCCTGGGGCTGAAGAAATCCAATATCTGTAAGGCTACAGGTTCTTTATAGAAATATTGATTCTTGTGCCTTGTAAGATGACATACATGTCCAGAGAATGTCAATGCTTCAATTAAAGATTAAAAGAGGGAAAGGTAACAGAATGTGAAGTTGAACTATAACTTGCATTAGTCTCCATTAATATCTGGATGGCTGCAAATTGCCTCCTTGGGGAGAAAACTGACTCCTATCTTTTCAAGTTGTAAAACCATTTGATTCAATTCAACCCTGGCCTATAATTGAAAGGACTCTACTGATTGCTGAAAATTGATTATATTGCAAGCTCTTTACTGGTTGTGAGGTTTTGTTATATTGAGTACTTTCTTTCCCTTTCTGAATGAAGCTTATATTTAAATAAAGGTCTTTCATTCTAATGCTTCAGAATGTGATTTATTTGTGATATAGAAAACATTAAAGGGAAACAAATCTCTCAGCAGAACATAATCATGATTATAGATATAAGTAATCTCTTTAAACAAATTGTGACAATTTCACCATATAAAGAATGAAAAAAAAATCTGGGCATGCTGAGGCTCATATTATGATCACAGTAACCAATAATCAAGCTTTCTGAGATTTTGTAAGATTTCAGTGCAGAATTATTATAATTTCAGTATATACAATAATAATTAATATAATTTGTAGAACACAAACAAAAAAAGGAAAGCTCTCCTAATATCAACATGCAATAAATTTTGGGAATCTGAATCTTCAGTTATTATTATTTTTTTAAATATACATTTTAAGATTTGAAGAGTGACTCAATTTTATACAACCTTCCTATACAGAAGTGTATCTATTTTTGTTTCAGTACATAATTTCAGTATCTTTTAATAAAATTTATGTAAAATTTAAATCTCAACTTTTATGTTGTCATTATGCTAGGAAAATCATTTCTTAACAGGCAACAGTTGAA
Source organism: Laticauda laticaudata (assembly GCA_004320025.1). Taxonomy (NCBI): domain Eukaryota; kingdom Metazoa; phylum Chordata; class Lepidosauria; order Squamata; family Elapidae; genus Laticauda; species Laticauda laticaudata. The sequence continues at coordinate 10,855 of BHFT01005519.1, read as the reverse complement.
ATGACATCACACAGTCAATAAGCCACCTGGAGGGCACTTCCCAAACCTTTCCTTGACGAACATTTTGTGGTTTGTAGTTAGAAGAGGCATCATAGATTATATATTGAGTACAGAAACTCTGGTCAGAAGTAATCTCAGCATGATAGGCTACTGTATTGATTGTTTGAGTCACATCATTATCTGATTTAGGCTTCCTTAGGAGAATCTGTCCCCCTCCAGCTTTCACCAGTTCTTTGAGATCATCTTTCTTGTGCTCTTTAAATATTCCCAGGAAATAGAAGTAGCAGCCATCAAAAAGTTTTGGCAACTGAAATAAAGAATAGATTATTCTCATCTATGCAGCTGACAATTCTGAGATAAAGCCATAATTTCTTATTTAATAATCTGTTGATCTGTGAGTTACAGTGCAACTAATAGTACAATTTTTTTCAACTAGCAACAAATTAAGGAGTAGAAGCTGCTGAAAAAAAATGGGTGAAGATAGAAACAGGAGCCCAGAATTGACAAAATGGGACAGAACAGAACAACAAACAAGATATATGGTTTCAAAGAAGGAGAACAGACATATGCCCTATTCTCAGCAATAAAAAAGGAATGAACAGTTCTGTGGATAGAAGAAATGGAATGAGAGAAAAAAGGAAACAAAAAGGTCTTGTGAAAAAAATTTCACATTAGTTATGTTGTGGAAATGAGGTATAGCAAATGAACAAAAAAATGTGGAGCTTTGCAACAGAAGAAGCTGATAGGAACAGGTAGAGATAACTTCATATATTGATTAAAAATAATCTGAATTTGGTATGCACGTGTTTATTCTTAATTAAGAAATGATTACAAAATATTTCTAGATGTGGGAGGAGAAACAAATTTAAGGTTCAATAGAACATATTAACTACAGTATTCATGTTTGTATAACAACATACACAGGAGGAGGCGGCTACCAGTTTTGCTAACCAAAATTACTGATGTACTAAAATTTATCAAAGGTGAATCCATTTTACTTCAGGTAATAGCTCTAATCATTTTTCCAAAACTTAAACCCTCAATATTTAGGAACATTTATTCACAATAAAAATCAATTTATAGTTTTAAATTATATTTCTAATTTAATTTAGCTATTTCTCAAACATTTTCTTCTTCCCTTGTCTGGAAAAAAAAGACTCAAACACTGATAAAGTCCTCACAAGCTGTTCTGTGTTCAGGCGGCCTTGTCGAGGACCACCATCTACTTCATATTTCCCTTCTTCTTCAAAAGTGCCACTCCTCAAGCTGGCTTCTACCCCTGTAAGTTGCAAAAGAAAGTTTTAAAAAAGAAAATGTTATTTTCTGCAAATCCAGAAGTGAATTTGGGGAGGGGGAATTGAAGTATTAGGAAAAAATATCATGAACAGATGGACAGATGATTGGCTAGAACATATGCCAGGCAAAGAGAAAGGCTCAATACCATATGAGAGTTAAGTAATCAAGTTAGTCAATCAATCAGAGAGCTGGAAGGGACCCTGGAGGTCTTCTAGTCCAGCCTTTTCTTTAAAACTTTAAGAACTTTGTGGTACCCCACTACTTTCTTCCCTCCCTGTAGATGTAGTACCATCAAGGACTACTTGTTGAATACATTTTGTCAGGCAGTTACAAATCCATCTAGTGGTGACATTTTTTTTAGTTTACTAAGAAGTAGGTTGTGGTCTACTTTGTCAAATGCCTTGCTGAAGTGTAAGTGTACTATGTCCACTAAGTGTACTGAAGTCTAAGTGTACTATGCATTTAGATGGTCTCCTAATTTAGTCACTTTGTCAAAAAATGAAATAAGATTGGCTTGATTTGATCCGTTTTTAAAAAAATCTGTGCTGGCTACTAGTTATAACTTTGTTTCTAGATGTTCACAGATCTGTGGTTTTTTTAAATTATTTTTCCAGTAACTTCCCAAATATTGATGTTAGGATGATTGGTCTATAGTTTCCTGGGTCTGTGCCCCCCCCACTTTTTTTTTTTTGTAAATTTTATTTGAATTTTCACAAAAAAAATACAATAAAACATCTTTTTTGAAAGTAGATAATCCTGGGTTACATTTCTTCATACAGACACAAATTCAATTTCATGTTTCATTTTTTATGTTCTATTCCATATCTTATTACTGTTTTACATTTTCTGCATAGCTTTCTCCCCTCTTTTAATTTTCTCAATTTTATTTTAATTATCTCATCTCAGTTCAAATCATGATATTTATATTTTTTGTCTGTCCTGTTTCAATTATCTATTATCTTTTCCCATTAAATGAAGTTTCTCCTGTAGTTACTGATTGGAGTATGATGCCTTTATATCTTTTAAGTTTATCCATTTAACTCTTATTTAGGCTTCAATATATACCCTAAAGTTATGACATTCAATATAATACATAACTTCCATTCGGATTCTGCTTGGTACATTCTTAAAATACACACTATAGTCTTAAAAAAGAAAATATATATAAATATAGTAATTAAACAACACATTCCATTCCAATTATATAATTAATATTAATATCAACTAAAATCTTAATTTCTTTAACATTACTTTTCAATTAAATATCATACTTCTATGGGAACAATTATAAGCTTTCCAGAATTAATTCCCCCCTCTTCACTTATATTTTATAAAACGTAACTAATTAAAATGTTCCCATCCCTTCCTAATTCAATTTGCTCATTTATTTTATTTCACTTATTTATAAACAAACATTTCACTAATTACACTATTTCATCCCTCATTTTAATCATACATTGTTTTCAATTTTCTAAAGTTATTTCTATTACTAACATAACAATACAATTTTATGTACCTTTACAGAATCCCTTTTTCAGTTAAATTTCACCATTATCTCTAATAGGTCCTGTTTCTCAATATTTTGTTTCTGGTCCTTTGTAACTTCTTTTTTTCTTTCCTTCTCCCTCTCTTCTTCTCTCTCCCTTTTTACCCCTATCTCTCTACCTCTATTTCTCTCTTCTGCATTCCCTACTTCTGTTCTTCCCAGTATTAATACTTATTTTTCAAATTATTTTTTTTTCCTTTGGTTGTTTTTTGTGCTTAAATTCTCCATTCTCTTTCCCCCCTTTCCTTTTTTTCTTCCCACATAGAATTACTTGTTCATTAAAGATGCTTCTTCTTTGTCCCAAACTTCTTGTTTTGCAGACGTTTCTTGTTGTTTCTCATAGTTCCAAATCTCCCTTTCTAAGAATTGAAAAACAAAGCCAAAAGAACCCCTCCTTCTTGTGTATCTTCTTTATACTTTTTAATTTCCATTTTCATATCATCCAGAAGTAGTGCGATTGTATAAATTTTTAAACAACACCTGATTAATTTTAGTCATTCAAATGCAATAACTAAGAATCCAAAGCTCACCAAAGTAATCCAAATACATGCAAGCTGTTTCTTTTGCTTTTTTTTCCACTTTCTCTCTTCCTGGGGTTGCTGTTAGTTACAAAGTTTCAGTTAAAATGTATCTTTTGAAGTCTTGTTGAACTTTTACTGTAGATTCTTTTTAATTCCAGGCAGTCTCCTCCATCTTTCCAGGTCCTGCCCTCTATTCTTTTTCTCTGCCTTCCTGCTTATAAAATTTTTTTTTTTAGTGTTTAGAAATCTTTTTATCCCTTTGATATTTGTTTTTATTTTCAGCTTAATTGCCTGTTGATGTCAAAGTGGATTTTTCCAATTTCTTATTTAAGTCTCTTAGTTGCCAGTATAGGGAAAGGGAGAGAAGAAAAAAACAAAACCTTTCCACTTTTCACTTTCCTTCACTGCTTCCGACTCTTCTTTGGGAGCAATGTTATTTTTTGTAAGTTTAAATTCCAGGTACCTTAGTTGTTGCTTTTGCAATTTAATTCCGGTCAGCACAAAACTTTTCACTTCTTATCTTCCTCCTGCAACATTCTTTTTCCGGTTGAGTTCTTCTTTGTGGTGGCCATTTCTGACCACCGCTGCAACCGCCTTCAGGAAAGGAAGTAATGGCCAGCTGAGGAGGAGAGATGCAGCTCTCCTCAACCCTGCTGGCAGTCTCTCCTCCTCTTCACTACCTCTAGCCCTGAAACCAGCCAGCTCCAGTGCAGTCCAAATCCTGCTCACGATCGTGGATTTCTGTCTGTCACCGAAGGAACTCAAATTGCCTCTCCTACCCCCCCACTTTTTTTTTTGAAGATGGGAATCACATCAGCTCTTTTCCAATTATCTGATAGTTCCCTAGTGCTTCAGGATTTTTGAAAGATATGGTACAATGATTCTGAGATAACATCTGTCCCCTCCTTCAGAACTCTGGGATGCAAATGATCAGGTCCAGTGATTTATATTCATCAAAGTCAGACAGGTGTTCTCTTGTCATTTTTTGTTCATTTTAATTTTTATTTCTAGTCTGTCTTTTACAGTTATGTTTCTGACAGGTTGGGCTAGTTTCTTCTGCGTAAAGACTAATGCAAATAATGTGTTAAGCAGCTCTGCTTTTTCTCTACTGCCTGTTACTTTCTTGCCATCTTGTCTCTTTAGTGGACTGACTTTCTTTTACTGTTTCCTTGACTTTTTAAATTATTATTTATATGTTGAAAGAAACTTTAAAATTATCTTTGACTTTTGTTGCAAATCCTTGTTCATTCTGAGCAGATTCAGGCTAACTGCTCATATTCTGACTTAGGTAAGTGTTCCTCTTTCCATTTTTTTGTACTTATCCTTTTTACTTTCTGTTAAATACAAATTTAAATATTAATACAATATTAATTTGCCTTTTAGTTATCAGGGATATTTTTCATAAATCTAAAAAGAACATATTATTGTACAAAGAAGTACAGAATGCAATTGGCAGAAGATGTATAATGAAAGGAATGCTACATATTATATGGCAAAAATACCAAAAAATGTGAGCCAATTTTCTACTCTTGAAGTATGTTCCTGGAATTTGTTTTTGCAAGTAGTCTTTGTCTCTCCTGGGTGAAGAGTCAGGTCTTCATAGATTTTCTAAATAGCAGCAAAGTGGGGTCATAACAATTCTCTAAGATAAATTTGTATTATCCAATTGTGAATAGGTATTTACTCTTTCAAATTGCACACACATTTAATTTTCATAATACTGTTAATCTACCATGGGAAAATCAGCATATTATGAATCTTGTTTACTGCTATCTTTTAAGCATTTTTGATAATCAGTTATAATAACTACACGTTTTATACTGCTCTCAAAACAAAATGGTTGAATACACTTTATCCTGCCATGAACTTGGAATAACTGTTGTATGCTTGGAAATGTTCAAAATATTTTGCACAATTTTAGGATTATTGATTCTGAGAGTGTTGAAGCCTGTTGAAAAATGGCATCAATGTTACATTCCTGTTATCTTTGTGCCATCACCTCAAACATGTTTTCCTTAAATACCCCCAGATAGAATTACTTACACATAAATGTCAAGATCCAACATCCAGATAAAAGTGCCAGCATGCACTTCATAGTAGTTCGCACAGGATATGCAGGAATAACAACATGTGTCACTAAAATGAGAGTTTGTTAAAATGTATAAACTGCAGGATAAATTCTTCCCTGTGTAAACAAACCACAACTGATCTGATCCTTCACATTCAGAGAATAATTCAGTTTTACAGCCACTAGCCAACAATACAGGCAGAATAGTTCCTACAAAAGGAAGAGAAGCATTATATTGTTTGAAAAGCTTCTTACACCCCATGGACTCAGAGGTTCCTTGAATGGGTGAGGAGTGATTTAAGAAGATAGGGAAATGAAAAACTGCCAAATATCAGCAGACAAGTATAGAACTCTGTCACCATTATTTTAAACTATCTCTGAGAAATAGTTACTGGAACAGAAAACCTTATGAATTGAGAAAATTAATTATGTATATTTTTAGGTATCCCTCTTACCTATATGTTACAGTTATCATTATATCATAATCTACTCCATAATCTGATAAATAAAATTTTGTGGCCAAAAAGTTCCATAATATTTGCATTAATTACAGGGAAGTAGAAATAAATTGGACATTAAGCAAAATTTCTGAACATTAAGAGCTTTTTAATATAACAAGAACTGTCTCAGGAGAGGATAGATTCTCATTTTCTGGACTTTTTTACATAAAAGCTGAATGGTCTGTCAATAGTAGTATAATAGTAGATTCCTATACTGGAATATATAACCCTCAAGTTTACAATAATAAAAGAAACCAAAATAATAAATATGTTAGTAGCAAATAGCACAGGAAATTTAAAATATATTCTTCCACTTTAGATCAGGCATTTAAAATCAAATTAAAAGCAATGATTATGGAAGTGCTGAGGGGGAAATTCTGGAGCTGAAAACACATTAGCATTTTCTTCTGTTTCTTGCTTTATATATTGCTCCATTTGATATGGCCACTCAAGTAAGGCAGAATACATTCTGTGAAATTCTCTGGCTTCAAGAATTCAAGTCTCTAAAAGTCAGTATAAAAACCTTGAATTGTACCCAAAATGAGGATGCAAGACAGTAGAACCACAAAACATTATTCTAATAAGATCATATTATGCAATCCAGTTCATTTATTTAAAACTGATTGAAACTTCCAAACTGACATAAAAAATAATGTTACATGCAAAGCTGCAACAGTGACAGATTCAAGAATATGCCTTTTTCAAAGGCAGTAATATTCTTTGTGAAAGAAAGCCCTGGCCAGCAGCCAAAAGAAGGGTCCACCTAGTAATGTGTGGTGCAACGGGCACAGCAATGGGCAGAGTTGGTGGTAGATGATGAAAAAGGCTGACCTGGTGGGTGGATGGAACTAAAGTGGAGGCAGTCCTTTACTTTCTCCCAAAAATGGCTTGGATACAGGAGGTCCTTGCTCAATGATCACCTGAGATTTGTTCAACAACAGTACCTGGGACTGCTAGAATTGCCATAGCTAAGCAGTATGTTTACATGAGTTTTGCTAAACAACTATGTCACGTAATAACAGACTTGCCAATCTCAATGAGGGTCATTAAGAGGTTAAGTGAGAACTATCCATAAATCTCAATTAGAGAACTCCTGGATTGTATAACCTACAAACTATATTAGGAGTTGCGATTACCCTATTTCTTGGGCTACTCAGCAAAACAAGCCAGAAAGACTGCTACACACAAAAAATTGCATGTAGAAGCTAAGAGAAATATAGCTACCCTCAGTAAGGCTGGCACATTAAAATGGGTGAGCTGCTATAAATGCACCTTAAATATAAATATAATTTGTAAAATGGTTAAATACAGAAATGGTTGAGAATCTTGGTGGGGAAATACTCAAGCAAGATTTGAGTAACTGAACATAATTGTCAAATATGGAAGGTTTAACCAAATTCCTCATGATAAATGTACATGTATTGGTGGAATTCCAGATGCAGAAGACATAGCTCATACATTATTTGAATGCCAACTGTGTAAAAAAGATAGAGATCAATATCTTAGATCACATTTTAAACAAATGGCCTGTTGAGATCTAAACATTAATACAATATATTTCATGTGCATTCAGAACCCATATATGTATAATTTGGCTCTTTATATGAACAAAACAGTACATTCCCCAAATTATGAGAGGTGACCCAGAAATACAATTTGTATTTCCTTTTAGTTTTGCCTTTTACTGTATTTTGCTATCTTTGTCTTATTATATAATTCTGTATCTTGTGGCCTTATGGCTAAACAATAAAGTATTATTATATTAAATAAATCTAACAACTTACCAGAATTGTTAAAATCTGTACATACTGTAACCTTCAAAATTGTGGCCAATTTTCTTAACAGCTGCTGTTGATCTGGATCAAGACCACTCCCAAGGAGAACAACGGGTCCTTTTTTACAGTAATTTAGGTTTTTGCACTAAAGACAAAAGAGAGAACTATTAAATTCCCAACAGCCTTTATTTCTTTCTTCCTTTTAAAAAAATAGTAAACTCAAATTTACTCAACATTTCTGTTACATAATAAGGAACTATTTCAAAATAAGCATAATTTTTGATATAATTTCTGGACATAAAGTAGATGAAATGTATTTGAGTTTGTCAGCTAGACAGCTGACAGCCTGGCCTCAAGACTGAACCTCCACATTACCTGCCCCAGTAAAGGAGAATATTTGTACCTCTGGGTTGGCATGAGAGGTCATTGGTGCTCTCTGAGCTTGCTTGTTTTCTTGCTGATGTTTTATCAGATAAACTAGGTAATGTCATCAGCATAGGTGGTGTTCTGTCCTAGGCTTCCTCCAAAAGCACTAGGCAGACTCTTTGTCCTGACCAAACACCTTTTATTAAACGAATGTGAATTTCTTGCATTCACATTCAGCCAATGGCCTGGCAAACAGTCTCCCAAGGGTATAATTAGGAGCTCAAACCTTATCTATCTTGGAAAGCTGCCCGGTAAATATTTCCAAATGCAAAGCTGACAAGGAAGGGCTTAGCACAGAGTCTCTAGAATGCACAGACAGATCTTCACAATGATGGAACAAACAAACAAATTGTTTCCTGCAAAATCCCCCTCCCCTTTTGCTCCTCTTTTAATCCTTATGAGAGGGGCCATTCATCATCCACCTGTGGCCTTACTCCCACGTTGACCCTAAGTTCGTAATTGTTCTTTCCTTTTGGCAGCTCTGTGCATGCACAGGCTGGGAACCACTTCCAGCTGCTCCCCTGCCTCACTGCTGTCTGAGCCCAAAGGCAGCTGATGACTGCCAACCTGCCCTGGCCCCATCTCTGCCTCTGATACAGATCCCTCTTCTGAGTCTCCTCAGTCTCCAGGACTGGCCCAGGTTCCTCCCTTATCACCTCATTGTCCAACTCTGCTGCCAGCTGCCAGCGGGCCACAATAGATGGGCAATGTGTCCCAGTTCAGGCCCACCTAGCAGTTTGAAAGCATGCAAACTGTGAGTAGATTAATAGGTACCACTTTTGTGGGAAGGCAACAGTGTTCTGTGCACCTTTGGCATATAGCCATGCCGGCCACATGACAATGGAAATCGTCTTCGGTCAACATTGCCTCCCTTGACCAAGAAAGGTAGATGAGCTCTGTGCTCTAGAGCCAGACACAAAATGCTTCTGGCCTATTAAAAGGTAAAGGTTTCCCTTTATCTTTTAATAGGACCAGAAGCCCTTTGTGATTATCAAAGCCATTTATGTTTCCATAAATATATAAATTTTTATTTAGGATTTTAACAATAAAATACACATTGAGAGAAAAAATAGAAAAAAGAAAAGAAAATGTGCAAAAAAAGTTTTTAAAAAGCATTATTTAAAGAAATGAATTCCAATTTTCATCACATGTATAACAAATGTAACATTTCTCCACCTTCCACGAAAGTTACATATATGGATCACTTCTTCCCATAACCATCCCTTGCCCAAATTCATGAATACTTACAAAATACTTTCATGTCTTCCACTTCTTTAAAATCTTTTGTTAAATAATACATCCATAAAAGCAAGCATTGCTGCTGATATTGTAGTTTCTGAACCCATTCCTTTAAAATCTCCCAAAATCTTTCAAAATGTTACAGCATTGTGTGTCATTTTGTAGACTCCACAAAATATAGGTTTCTCTCTCCTTCTTTTTCTGTCTAATGCTTAATGTTTCATTTCTAAAATTGGAAAATCTCAAATTTCTATTACAGACTAAATAGTTTACATACCCATAAAGGTACTGTTTGGTTTAATTATTTCCCAAAACAGTTAGCAAAAGTCCTAATATTCCAAAGTTGTTTGGTTAATTCACCTGTAACTTTTTTAGATTAAATTGCTATTTACTTCAATTTAAAAAATTATTTAAGCTGTTGGGTTCATTTTACTTTTGTACTGGAAGAAAGGTTAATTCACAAGGTAGCTTTTTAAACTCATTATTTGAAAAGCTCTTTCAACTTTACATTTCAAATCAGTAGTGGTATTCAGCCAGTTCGCACCGCATCAGGGGAACGGGTAACAAGGATTTGGCATGGGTCGCTGAACTGGTAGTAAGTTCTGGCTGGCCATGCCTCCAACCTGGTCTCCCGGTCTCCACTGGCTCGCTTGCTCTGCCTGCTTGATGCTTGCTCACCCTGCCCGCCTGATGCTTGCCCCTTAAGGTATTTCTTTCTTTTTTTTTTCCCCTCCCAACAATCAGCTATTCATACAATCAGCTGTGCCAGGATTCCCCTTGCTGAGGCCCAGGAAGGCAAAAAATGGAGAGAGGGGCTCAGCCCCCCAGAGGAGCCTTCTAGGAACAAAAACGCCCCTCCTAGAGGCTCTTCTGAGACAAGGAAGATACCAAAACGGAGCATGGAGGGGTGCTGCGTGCACCTCCCATGGTCTGTTTCTTTCTCTTTTTTTTTTTGGTTTTATTGATTTTTAAAGACAAATAAAAACAAACAAAACATAAAAACATCCAACTTTCTTCCATAAGTGTACAAACAGTGTGTCGGTTGGTTTACATATTTTTTGTGCATCAATTTCATAGTCTCAATTACAGTTACATTACATAATAACTCATATTATCAATCCAAAAATTTGAATACCCTATTATTATTATTATTATTAGTAAGATAACCCTATTTTACTTAATTTATTTTATAACAATTCATATAGTCCTTCCAAAATCTATCCCAAATACATTTTATACATATAATAATAAAAAATACATCTTATATATTCATTGTTTTCAAAAATCTACATATTCTATATTATATTTTTATTATCTAGCCATTGATAGAAAAGGTCCCAAATTTTATAAAAATTGTTTATCTTCTTGTTCTCTAATTTCAAATGTCAATCTACTCATTTCAGCACATTCCAATATTTTTTTAATAATTTCATCCTCCGATGTATTTTCTCATTTTTCCAATTTTCGCAAATACAATCCGGAGC
>BHFT01005518.1:0-17152 GCA_004320025.1 Laticauda laticaudata | reverse complement strand
GTAGAGATCGCATCTCTGCACAGATTGGACATGCCTGATCAAAAGGAAGGTGGATCATATTTTGCCATGAGGCACAAAATATACAATATATTGTATTGGATACTCTGAATAGCAATAATATCTCTTGTACTGAAATGCTTTCATTTCCCATATTAGTTAGAAAGGAATAGAAAACATTTTGTTTTTGTTGTTAGTTGCGAAGTTGTGTCTGACCCATCGCGATCCCATGGACAACTCCAGGCCTTTCTGTCCTCTACCATCCTCCGGAGTCCATTTAACCCCATGGATAGTAAAGGCAAACAGATATGACATTGGAAGATAAGCCCCTCAGAAAACATTTAGAATTTGCTAAATGGTCCCCTTCACTATTGTTAATGTTGGGAGAACTTTAGGAAATTAATGGAAATCTCCAATTTTTATACACCTTTGTCATTGTTTCAAGAACCCTGACCTTTGTTTCCTCCTGCAGCCATAGTTGATATTCACAATAAAGTGGATATTAGCTACCCTTTTTTCCATTTTTCTTTTTAAATTAATATTTATTTTTCACATTTCTGTACTATCCATCTTCCTCAAAGAGAAATTCTGGGCAATGTACAATTAAAAAGTTAACAGTACATATCAAAGTTGAAATTTTTAAGAGGATGCAAGAGATTAAAATTAGGCAAAAAGATGGCCTTGGAGCACTAATGAGCTTCATGTTCCCCTGAGCACCACATGCAAGGCTGCAGAGTCATCGCTTAAGCCCATGTCCCACTGCACCAATGGATGCAAAGAGGATGTAAAACGTTAAAAAAAGCTTGCCATCCGTTGGAAAACGGTGATGCATCTGTTGTGTACTCACTGCATACATGTTTCATATGCTCTATCCCTCCAGCATCCATCCACTGAAATTTCATCCACCCAAGAGGTTTTGAGCTGCACAAAACTTTGTGAATGGATGAACTTTCCACTGTGTATGATGTAAATCCATGACATCCGAGCAACAAATGTTCTATGTCCATTTATCATCCGTTAAACGTCCTCTGTATCCTCTCTGCATACTCTGGGCATCCTTGCAACTCACATCCGTTGCAGCTGAAAACGGAAAGAGGAGAAACAAAAGGTATATGGAACGTCTACACAGTGTTAGTAGCACGGAAATAGAAAGGATGCACAGTGAACAGTTTGCATCCTATATATATCCTCTAGGCTTCCTATGAACATCTGTTTAACATCCGCTACATACTACCCACGTCTGTTCTTTTCCGTTCTTTCCGTTTCTTTTATGCAAATTTTCACCACTTTTTGGAATGGATGACAACGATAGAGCCACCCCCGAAATTTTGCTCATCCGCTGTGTCCTTTATGCATACGTTTTGCATCCATTGGCCAGTGGGACAGGGCCTTTAACTCCTTTTCAGAAAGCCAGGAAAGTGGTTGCCTATTTCACCTCTAGAAGAAGAATATTCCACATCGCCAGGGTACTTTTCCTGGACTCCACCAGCTTAATTTTTTTAACTGATGGGATCTGCAACATACCTTCTCTTCCTGACCATGTGGGATGAGATGATGTAATGGGATGAAAACAGTTCTGTAGGTGTTGGCATTATATGTGAAGTAGAATAGATAAACTTAAAATCTTCACATGCACTATCATGATTTCCATCATCACAACAGCTTACAAGTGGATGTCCCCAAAAAAGAACCCTATCCCTTGAATTTAGGACCTCAGGAAGAAATTAATTTTCTAATCAAGCAAAAAAAAAAAGTATGAAATGTAACCAGATTTATAACTTTGCCAGGGATTCTGAGGCTAATCAACAAAATAGGGTTTTACAGACACATTAATTTTATTTTATGGCTTTGTGTGCACAACACCTCTCTGGATTTTTTGTTGACCTCTTTTAAAATTTTCAAGGGAAATATTTTACTTTCTAGGTTTTCCTCTTGCATGAATGCTTTTTTAAAAAAACTACTGAAGGTTTCTAATGATGGAGCAAGATTATAAGAAATACCATAATTATTCTTGCAGTCCTTTTTTCTTCAATTAGTATTTCTAATCACATTAGACATGTTTTTAGAATCCAGAGAGGATGCCTGATCCCTACAGCTATCGTGAACCATTAACTTTAATTAAAATTTACAAGTCTAATGTTGTTACATCTGCTAAAAGCATTAACTGCCATGTTAATTACCAAAAATGTTAATGTTGCGTTAAAATATGAATGTGTTCCCTTTTGACAAATCATCTCTGCTTCCTCTTCCCCCATCTTACTGGAATGTGTCCTAAAAATGGCAAAGTCTGAAGAACAGCAGGCACCTAAACTATAAACAAAAAAAGTAAAATCTTTATTTGAATATTGAGTTTATTAGACCTGATTGCCTGATTAGAAAATCTGAGAAAAGGTGGTATCTAAATTAAATATATATTTTTGCATCTGATACATTTTTTCAAACTTAGATATTCTCCAAACACAAACTGCATACTGGTATTTCCTATGTCCAACAATAGTGTGTATTTTGCAATTTTTGTGCAGTGCACATGTTATATGAGCTTTGGGTTTGAATTTTTTAGTTGATTTGGAATATTCAAGCTTTGAAAAAATGATTAAATCAGTACATCTTCTTTTATATGACTTTCAAGATAGATGTAAATGAATAACTTATCTAAATTGGGATATAAGGAAAATATTTTTGTAGAATTGATATTCAGGAATGAATGCACAACCTTCATTTGCAAGAGACATGACTTCCTTTTCCTGAACTCGCATACAACCTCACAATGCACTTGTAAAATATATACAAATGTGTTTTTTTTTTTAAAAAATCAGTAAGCTTGTTTCAATTCAAGTATAGTGTGAATCAGCAATCTGATTTGAGCCATAACTTAACTTTTACATTCTAATTCTTTTGTCCTTAAATATTGGCTTATTGTCTCAAATAGAAGAGCAACATTATAAAGGAAAACACAAGAAACTGGATTCCTTCTTTTTATTTCTTTTTCTCTAAACTAACAGGGCTCTTTTATACATGTCCCTATGTCACCTAATTTTCTAAGCTTTGATTATTCCTCATTTAATGGCTCAATTGATGCTCACTTTCCTGTGTATTCTTTTGAAATGAGGCAGAAGCAAATCTAATTTGTAGTATTTGACCTGCAAAATGGTGTTTACATACACATGGAAAGGAAACCATCGAGGTACACAGCAAGAAATTAGAATGCCTTGGCCTCAGCAAAAACCATGAAACAGGTTACTTGGTTATTTGCACGAAGGACATACATAAGAATCACTCCAAGGTCTCAGTGCCCAGATATCTCACACTTTGGCACAGAATAGCAAGGTTAGAAATGGAATTTTATTCATGTTTATTCAGTTATTAATTTTATTCACTTAAATGAAGAAGAATTAACAATGTGATACAGATCCTCAATTCAGTAGCAAACAGTAAAAATATAAATATATCAGTAAAAGACAAAGAAGCCCTCTTGGGAGCAGTGGTGGGATTCAAATTTTTTTACTACCAGTTATGTGGGCATGGTTTGATGGGCATGGCAGGGGAAGGATACTGTAAAATCTCTAGTCAGAGATGGTATTCGCCAGTTCTCCAAACTACTCAAAATTTCCACTGCTGGTGGAACTCCAGAACTGGTCACACTTCTGGGACCACTCCAGAACTGGTCAGAACCTGCTGAATACTACCTCTGCTTGGGAACCACTGACATAGAGGGCTCTGGTGGGCTCCCTTATACCCTCCTTCCTTGTCCCATTCTCCAAGCAAACCTGGTTGTATTTAGTATACATTTTGTGACTTTTTAAAACATTAAGAAGGGATAATAACTATAGCTGGGCTGCAGAAATTCATCTTTCAGTAGATGGAAACAGTCAATTCTTGGCAGCTAAAGTATATTTTAAAGCAGCAGAGGAGGGAGGTCTTCTGAATGGAAAATGGAAGAGCATTTACCTCTAGGTCTAGAGGTGGGAACTGATAATTTGAGTGAGTGAAAGGAGGAAAGATCCTTATGGAACTCAGACCCACTGTTGCTATAGCAACAATAAGGAAGAAATAGTAGTGTGACCCACTTCTATCTTTTCTGCCAGCCATCTTCACTTGCCATTGTTTGGGGGAAAGGATTAGTGACTAAGCTCTCATATTATTTATAGACTCCATCCACTTACAACCCAACAATATTTGATGGTATAGAATATTCTACCTGCATTTGGGTCATTTAATGTAATAAGTTCAAAAATAAACATGTAGGGTTTGGGTCTTTTTATGTTTTGGAAGATACCAATATCATTTTCTTTCAGAGTTATTTTTGACCTCTAGCAAAAAAACCACAGGTGACTATTTACCGGTAGTTTACATTTTGGGATATTTTAATAATTAAGAATGGGAGAATTGCTGTAATTATGTGCACTGCCCAGAGTTTAATATTAGATCGGGACAATATATAAATGTTGTAAAATAATAAATGAAATCCTCCCCCTCTCTCTGTTCAACCTCCCGGAAATGATAATTTCATGATGCTGAATCACCGAATGATAAATGTTGTCTGTGCACAAACCCTTAAACAGTTTGATCTCAGAGTAGAAGTTGTCTGTCTCTGTATCTGTCAAAAGTATAATTAACGCAAGCATACTTAAATCCAATCTTTCTTTTTTATATAGAGAGGGATCAGTTTAGTTGACTCACAGAATGCAGTGGGCATAGTGTACCTTGACTTTATCAAATTTAAGCTGGCAAGCATTCAGCAGTCTTTCAGGAGATTCTAGTAAAGAAGAGGGGAAAATGAGGGCAAAAATATTATTATTATATAGATATAGAACTGGTGAAATTGTCATATCTAATAAGCATGCAGGGAGGAAGAGTCAAATGGTATAGGGTATTTTATGATTATGCAAAGATATAAATTATTATTGAATGACATCAAATTTATACATGACACAAAATAGAAAGGAAGTAAACATCTTAGATGACACTACTGAGTTTCAGGAAGATCTTGGTAAGATCTTTTGGAACAGAAACTGCAAAATTCATTTCAACAGAGAGAAAAAAAGCCACCTATATTTGGGTAGGAATCAAGACTGTGAAAATAATATGGGGGGGAGGAGGAACCATATTGAATATCAGAACATGCAAAAAACATATGGGTGTCTTGACTGATTACCTAAGTTGAACATTAAGCCAAGATGCAAAAGACAGTGCAATGCTAGATTGCATCAACACAAATTTAGTATCTAGATCATGAGAAATTATATTTCCTCTTTATACTGCATTGACCATGTAGAAGCGCGGGAAAACAGGAGACTGGAGACCAGCATAACTTCAGCTCTTTATTCAAAGGTATAGATCTGTGTTGTACCTGCGAGCCACGGCAGCCTCTTCTTATAGAGCTTGCCGATGGCTCTCACCCAATGACAGCTTTCTGAATCTCCCGTGATCGGCTCATCCAATCACGGGAGATTCCTTACTGACCAATCATCGTCATGCGTTTTGGCCAATCACAGTGCAGTCCATTTCAGCCAATCAGGTTAGGGTATTACAAGAATGTTAATATGGAACAGACCAAACTACACTCTGGGTTATCTTATTTTAGGAAAGACATTGACAAACTATGGTGAGTCCAGATGATAGCATCTCAGATGGTGAAGTGAGGGAAGAAAAAGGAATAGCAAACTTATGAAGAACAGATTCAGATTTCTTTTATCTGACCATTTTCTTGGTTGCAGCTCTTCCTCCTATTCTTGTGCCCAGTACAGCTTCTCTAATTGCAGGTCCCTCTCACGTAGTTCAATTCAAATAAAATAACAAGGAAGGACATATTTGTAGGTGAAAACATAGGAGAGATTTTCTAATTCTGGCCAGGTATACATAAAATAAATAAAATGATCAAGAGTCCTATGAAGTAATCAGAAAATATATCTGTAGTATTAGGTTCTTGATGGATCAGATAGATATGTTATATGTGAACCGGCTTTTTATTAATAATTTAAAAAATAGTTTCCTTAAAAATCAGGCAAAAATGCCCAGCAATTTCAGACAGATTGTGGCCCTTTTTCTACATAGGCATTCCAAAAGATCTTTTCTTTATGGTGCACAATTAGCTAATGCATTAAAATATGAGCTCCTTATTTCTCCTAAAGAACAATGAAGATATCATAATGTAACTATTAAAAGTAAGCAGTCAAGACATCAAGAAAGTGATTATATAATCTGACATGCCATAAAGAAGATCTACAAGCAAAATTAAGGTTCAGAGCCCATAAATAAAATGTGTGTCAAGAAATACAATAATGTTTATTTGCAACTAAACTGAAAAATTGGGTGGCATACTAGATTCCGTCTAGAAATGATGTTAACAGACTTACGTTTAAAGATAGTGTTTTCCATTATCTTTAAAAATGGGATACTTGTTAAACATTTAAAATTCCACATTGCACAAAATAGAACATACATATCCACAAACCATTTTTTCTATACATTGCATAATTCAGATTTTAAAAAAGTAATTTTCTGGTTCTATTTATTTATAGATTTATTTATTTATTTACATTTTTATGCCATCCATCTCTCCTGTAAGGTGATTCTGGGTGGCATATATTTATCAGAACATACCATATGAAATTAATGGCGGGTATACCCAAATAGTGTCCTATGACTGTAGTTTCAAAGAAAAAAATGTAATCCCAGAAGTACATTGTTCCACCTCTTTGATTGGGTTTTTCATAAATATTTCTTTAGAAAAAGTATGACCCCAAAACAAAAATAAACTAATTTTAGTCTTCCGTAATTTTCAAATAGACAAATGATGACCGATAGGTAGAGAGGAAGAGATGGATGGACAGACAGACAGAGGAGAGAGAGAGAAAGAGAGAGATGTAAATTTAAAATTGAAAATATATTTCAATAATATTTAAATTAAATAAAAATATAGTAAACAAGATTGAGATCAGTATGCTCAGTTGTCTAAACACTAATAGTGCTGAGAAACACTGATATCTTGTATAATTACAGAACTGAACATAAAAATCTGAAATGTGATAAGTATGTTCCAAGAAACATCATGTACTTTGAAAACCTAGAAATGGGGTATTTAAATACTTCCTACACAAAATTTAAACTACTCCAGCTGTTACAATATTTTAGAGAAACTGTTGAAGAATAATAAGCAGTTTATCAGAGATTTGCTACTGTGAATAAAATCAACCAAAATATACAGATGAAAGATGAAGAGTTTCATGAGAGATGTGTTTCATGAGAGATGAAACACAAACCTAAGAGAATTCGATTGCTTCTTCATCTACTTCTAGCTTTGAATTCATGGAAGGAGATAAATGTAAAGTGGCAAACACAGATATTAAACTTGAAAAAGCCACAGGCTTGGGACTCCCCCTTTTGCCTAATTGGGGAATAGAAGATTTAAAGGACCAAAGAAGAATTTTGCTTGTACACAACTGGAGTTATTTCATAATAAATGAATAAAAATGTGAGGGAATGTTCACAGAGTAGCCCATTGTTCATATTTGCTGCTATAAGTCACAGTTAGCACTTACAATGTCAGCCTCTGTTGTTTCTAAGATAAAACTGGTTCTTTGAAAGTATCTCTTATCCATAGTGCCTGACTAATATTCACTGGATGATTCACCACAGTGAACTTGCTTTGCATTTAACCGGCCCAAAGGCAATTTTTATAGGGGCTTAATGCAGCCTATTTCAAACTGAAAATTGTATCAACAATAGTCATTATTATTTTAAAAAATGGAATATGTGTCTGAAAAATAGTTTATAATTGTATGCCAGAAGGAAACTCACCTCCTGGGCTTTGGTAAGCTTGTGTACATTGCCTATAGCAATTTGTATAAAATTAAGTTTGCGGGGAAGAAAATGATCTTTCTCAACACCACTAGAGAAAGATGACTCACTGCTTGGTATCAGCATGTAAGCTGGGTACAAACTTTTTAAAGAACAGCATATTCAAATATTTAGCTAAATTATCATAGAATAATAATTCCTTCAATTGAAATGATTGGGCATAAACATTTATTTACAAGGATCATTCATATAGCCCTACAACTGCAATGGATGAGGTCACCTATAACACCAAGCTAAAGTCAAACAAGCCACTTTTTGCTGTAGTAGGATGTGTAGAGAGTAAAGAGGATGACCTTGAGGGAACAGACAGAAGGTCTGTTACCAAGGCAACAAGTTGATGAACAGTGTCTAAGCCCAGGTGAGTAGGAAAGGTTATGAAAACATCTCAGACAGGGTTCCCTCCCAATTCACATGAATATAAAAGAGGGAATGGGAGACCCATTTACATACTGCAAGATTCTGTTCCTACAGCCAATCTTAATAAAAGTAGCTTTAGGCCTTTGTTGTATTTGTTTCTTGGTCTGATCTATTTTCTGATAGGGTTGACAGAATGTGACAAAGGCAGCTGATTGGGATAACATTCTGGGACCCAAAACACATGGTGATTTGTGGAGACAAATCATCATTCTTGCAAGCAAGAAATTAACCCAATGTCAATATTTTGGAGTTGTAACATTTGAGAGTCCTTTAATGATTTTTGATGCGATGTTGTGCTGGGTTGGTTGATTGAATGATTGTGTGCCCTCAAGTCATTTTCAGCTCTTAGCAACCACATAGGTTTTTTTTATAAAAAAAAGAGCAGCTTTTACCCAAAACTAGAAAAGCTTCAGTCCTAAAGGCCCTGTCCCACTGGCCGACGGATGCAAAACGTATGCATAAAGGACACAGTGGAGGAGCAAAATTTCGGGGGTGGCTCCATCCGTTGTCATCTGCTCCAAAAAGTGGCAAAAATTTGCATAAACAGAACGGAAAAGAACGGACGTGGGTAGTATGTAGCGGGGATGTTAAACGGATGTTCATAGGAAGCCTAGCGGATGTATATCGGATGCAAACCGTTCACTGTGCATCCTTTCTATTTCCATGCTACTAACACTGTGTAGACGTTCCGTATACCTTTTGTTTCCTCCCTCTTTCCATTTTCAGCTGCAATGGATGTGAGTTGCAAGGATGCCCAGAGGATGCAGAGAGGATACAGAGGACGTTTAACGGATGATAAACGGACATAGAACATTTGTTGCTCGGATGTCACGGATTTACATCGTACACAGTGGAAAGTTCATCCTTTCACAAAGTTTTGTGCAGCTCAAAACTTCTTGGTCGGATGAAATCTCAGTGGACAGATGCTGGAGGGATAGAGGTATGAAACACGTATGCAGTGAGTACACAATGGATGCATGGCTTTTTCAAACAGATGGCAAGCTTTTTTTAACATTTTACATCCTCTTTGCATCCGTTGGTGCAGTGGGACATGGGCTTAAGAAAGGTTCTGCTCTGTTTTTAGATTAGCAAGATTAGCAAGAAATCCAAGGATTTCCTGCTTTCTAGTTTATCTAAATCTCCTGGCAAAGCAGAACAGCTGATGGTCAGGGAAAAAAGAAAAAATAGCAACTTACCAAACCAGGCAAGTTGGATGGCTCGCATGCCAGGTAAGGAGTGAGTGAGCAGGGAGGGACAGGGACAGCCAGTGAAGCAATTAGCCAGTTCTCTGAACTGGGGATAATCGTGTGTGCAGCATTTGCAAGAAATCATCAGCTGTGCCACCTGGACAGCTGACAAGTGCTGCGCTCGGATGTGCAGCATTTGAAAATCCTCTTGTTTCCTGGGTTTTCACCCTCAGCTGTGCCGCACAAAGCAGCTGAATGGGGAAAACAGGGAATAAAGGACAGCCTAGATCCCGTGAAGGTGGGTAGGCCAAACACCAAACCAGTTCAGTGTCAGCTGCTCTTCGCAGCTACAGGTTCTATAGAACTGGGCCGAACTGGTACATCCCACCCCTGGTCCTATTTAATAACTATTGCTGCCAACAATATCTTTTTGAAAAGAACTTCTCTGCTTACTAGACTCTCTGTACTTTGGTCTCTTGAACCTGTTGCCTTAGAAACTCTGTCCCTTCAAACACAGAGGAACTGATGATCTACATTTGAACTCTTGAACTTCTGGTTCATAACCTGACTAAGCTTTTGCTTTTCATACTTTAATTCCGGCCTCTTGGATCTTTGCAGACAAGCTCAGTGGAGATTGTGACTTTGTTGTTCTGTGCTTGCACATGCATGCCTTCCTTGCTTTTACTTAGAAATGCACAAACCCAAAGTAAGGTTTTGTAATCAACCTTCTTGATAACTTGGGACAAGACACCCATTTCCTAAAGATGAGGTTGGCTCTTCATCGCTGAAGATCTTCCCAAAAAGCTTACCATGGATGCTCTAACTCTAAATTTTCTGCATCAAGGAAGGTGGACCACATTAGCCTGCTTTATGGGTCCACATCATTCTTAGAATAAGAATGCTATGATCTTTGTAAATACAATATATGGTCACTTCTGCCTGGCAAAAAATACTTTAAGTGAAGAAAGATGGTGAGAAAAGATTCAGATTAGTTTGGCAATCATTGTGCACTTCAGCTTCCCTGCCTACTGTCAATGGCAGGAGCTGCCAACTTCACTTAAATATGGGGAAAACACATTTAGGGCCAGGCTTATGTCTAATTATTCTTTTAAAAGTTGGAAAACTGTCAATTATTTGAAATTCTGTAAGCCACTCTATATTTTATAAAATGGTAAATAGAGTGACCATTTAAACATTATCAGAAGAAACACTGGTTCTAACATTAAGCAAAGTGTGGTATGTTTCTCAGGCAGTGCATTTGACATATAGTTAATTACTAACAAATTGCTATTTATTTAATTATTTTTGAAGTAGGATAGGATGCCAAAATAACTTAGTTTGGGATAATATAATGTTTAATATAGGTGGGAGAAAGAAGCTCTATTTTGGGGTTCTGCCCCAGGTAGCAAAATATCCAACTATATCCCAAGAAACAAATACATACAAAAGACTCAAATCTGCTGTTTAACCTCCAGAATTCTTTTGCTTGAAACTTCAATATCTAATATTTCTTCTAAATATCATAATTACCTTTGCTTTTAGCTATCTTTTTATGGATTGTTGTGTGCTGTCTAGAATTATTAAAGATAGGTGGACATATACATTTGGTAGACAGCTACATAGATATAGATATAGGATAGGATAGATAGATAGATAGATAGATAGATAGATAGATAGATAGATAGATAGATAGATAGATAGATAGATATTGATTATAATTAGATTGATTCAGTCCTCCCATTTCAGGTTCAAGCATCGACATGGTTCTCGTTCATTGTAGCTTTGTACTTTTCTGCAGCATCTTTTCCTCTCTCTGTCTACCTTATTGCTTCTATTTTCTCTCCACTCAACCTACTGCCCTTGCTTCCTGAAGTGTATTCCCTAATTGCATAAAATCACTCAATTAGTATTATTGCTATATTAAATTACACATGCTAATTTACCATCAATATTTTGCATTAAAAAACATAAGAGGTTCAGAAGAATGTAGTATTACTTTGATACTGTTATATAGTGTCCTTATTAACAGGGACACCACTTAAAAAGATACCCTCTTATAGTTCAAAACACTGTTCATTTTTTTCATTTGATTTCATTCTTTTTAGAAAATGAAATTGTTATTTACACTGTGTGACAATGTGGCAGTGAAACAATTCTAGTTGTTAGAGAAACTTTCTGTAGGTGGCAGCAATGCAAAAGAATGGCATTTTGCCTCTCCTTTATGTTTTAAATTCTCATTTCTTTATAATTGTACCAGTTAACAGTGTGTTTATAACTCCTGCATGCTGCTATGCTGCAATTGCTGGGTAAAATTTAATGTGAACACATCTTTGCAAACTGCCTAGGATACTTTCAAATGGAAAATTTGGTGGTCCGCAGAGAAATGTCACCTCCAAAGCACCCCCTAAAGCAATTAATCCAGGCTGCTCGGGAACACAAGGCTGCTCTGCCCACATGGCCTGTAGGAACACAAGGCTTGCGTCACTTGCATTGTGAACAACATGAGGTAGTGAGAAGACGGGGGAAAGGGGGAAGGGGGAAACTTGCTCCACTTGCCCAAGTGACTCGCCTGGCCACCAGGCTGCTTCTTTCCACTTCTTTCATCTTCTGCTTTTGGCTGCACGCAAGGAAATCAGCAAAAGTCTTTCTTTCTCTCCTCCAGACTTCACCAGAAATGAGTCTTTGGGACCCTGCAAGGCATCTTGTTCCAAGAGGCTGCGCAGATGCGACAAGTCTCACAATAACTCATTTCTGGCAGAATTTGGGGGGGAGAGAAAGAAAGACTTCTGCTGCTTCTGCTGCTTTCCTTGCATGAACCCAAAAGTGTCTTTCTCTCTTCCCCTGAGAATGGAGCTGGAGACGGTATCATGCAATCCAAATAAAGAATGGTCAATTGGTAAGAAAATGGGGTGGAGAATTTTCCTGCAGAGTTTTTTGGGGATTTTCCCAGGGTCTGCAGATTTTAAAATTATGAGTTTGGTGGTCCCCGAGGTCTAAAATGTTGGTGACCCCTGGCCTATATCATCATCATCATCATCATCATCATCATCACCATCAACATTGATTTATCACTGTCCAGGTAGAACATTTATAGCAGCAGGAGGATAAAGTTCGGGTTAAGCACTCAAAATTTCTCATCTGAAATAATGTTAGCTGTTATTCATTTTATTAATATCAGCATCAAGCCAAATTGAAAAAAATATTTAAATCTCAATCAGATCAGCTATCTGTAACCTCTTGTTTTTATCCTATGGTATAATATTAAATTATATTGGGAAGGTTAGATCAATAAAAGAACTTCCAAAATCATTCAGCATATTAAAATGCAGCAACATCTGATATGTCTGTATGCATGCATGCATACATGTTTGTACGTATGTATGTATGTATTTTAACAGCAGGAACAGAGGTCGAATTTCACTATGGGACAAAGATGTGATGGCATTCCTCAAATACTGCATATTCCAGTCAAAAGAATACTATCTAAAATTTGTCCCAAAGATGCTTTTTCAAGAGGCAACTGGACTTTCTTGTTTTTCTTTAAAGATATTTCACTTCTCATCCAAAAAGCTTCTTCAACTCTGACTGGACGGTGGGGTATGGTGAGGTCCATTCCCTACCATCCAGTCAGAGTTGAAGAAGCTTCTGGGATGAGAAGCAAAGCATCTTCAAAGAAAAACAAGAAAGTCCAGGGGCCTCTTGAAAAAGAACCTTTGGGACAACCATGACCTGGATGACTAAAAATCTCCATGTATATTCATCCAAATTTTGTGAAGTGTATGTGCTGTATTCTAATAGCTTCTGGAAAGTAAACTTTGAATTTCTTGAATAATTTGATTGTAAGATATTCTCCAAAGAGTAACAGCCACAAGTAGGGGTTAAGTTCAGATATTACTTTTGATTTGTTCTCTAACATAACAATTAACATTTATTAATTACCAACATTCATTAAGTAACTGTCTACCTATCACATGAACTAGCTATTGTACTTGATTACTGTAATATTGCCATTGACCATACCAGCCAAAAACTCCAAACCAAAACAAAAGAAAAATATCTCTACCAATGACCTCCCAGACTCCTGCACATGTTTCAAATATCCTGAAACCATCAATGAAAGTGAAATTTACATCAAATGCAAGAATCTAGCCCACCCTGCCTGCTTACCTATCAGCTCAAAATCAAATCTCACAATCACAACCACTATTTCAACTACCAGAAACAATTACTATCCCTACAAATAATTCCACAAATAATACCTCCTTACTCATCAGAGACAACATGGAACATGAACAGAAATGTCCAAATGCCATCTTATTTGGTCTCAAAGACACCAGCGAATCAGATGACATCACCAAAGTTCGTGATATCATAAGCAAATCAAATGCAACAAACATCTTTCCTGAAGATATCTGTCAGCCTTCAAGATCTTCTGCTATTGCTTTGCATCTTTTCGTAACGGGAGGGGGGAAGAGGGGAGATAGGAATAAGTTGGGGAAGTGAGCTGGAGGTGTTACATACAGGGGGGTTCTGGTTTATCTTGATGATATCCTTATCTACACGGAGACCTTAGATGAACATGTGAAGTTAGTGCGGTCAGTTTTACAAAAACTGTGTGCCGCTAAGTTGTATGCTAAATTGTCAAAGTGTGAATTCCACCAAGAAAAAATTGACTATTTGGGATATCGCATTTCGTCTGAAGGCATAGAAATGGATCCAGAGAAAGTGCGTGCCGTTTTGGAGTGGGCTCCACCACACACCAGAAAACAACTTCAAAGCTTCTTGGGATTTGCAAATTTTTATCGGCAATTTATCCCGACGTTTGCTAAGATAGCAATGCCCATCACAAATCTCTTAAAAACAAACGGGAAGGTGAAGCCGAGGCTGGGTAAGCCGTTGGAGTTGAACTATTAATGAAAAAGTCTAAGTATTTCTTTCCTGGATTTTGAATGGAGCTCTGCCTGAGACCTGCTTTGTTAGAGGATTTGGAATTGCCTTCCTCCCCAGGACTTTCCTCCTTGGCAGGATCTTCCTCCCCGATTGTACCTCAGGTGTCGGCAGATAATCAGGAGAGTGTATCAGAGCCTCTAACTGAGGAAAAAGCTGAGGAATGTTGGTTTGATGCGAGGCAAAGATGCAGGCAAAAGCGTGAGATGCAACACAAAAAGAAAGGACAACTGGAGACATTTCCTGGAAGGAGCAAAATATCCATTTGAGGTATGGACTGATCATAAGAATTTGGAAGCCTTAAAAATGCCTCAGAAGCTGTCCCCTAAACAAGTTCACTGGGCCCAGTATTTCAAGCGTTTCAATTTCTCACTGAAGTACATTCCAGGGGAGAAGAACTTCATGGCAGATGCTTTCTCGAGACTACCCCAAAATAATAGTATTCACCAGGAAGTGATAAGCCCAATTGTTTCAACCAAACATCTAGCCGCGCCAGAGATCACCAGAGCCCAAAAGCTTGGGTGGGGACCAAGTTGTATGTGCCACAGATGCTGAGGGGCCTACTTTGAAGAAGGACATTGAAGTTTATGTAGCTAGCTCTCCAATTTGTGCTTCGGCAAAGAGACCTCCTGGTAAGCCAGCAGGGTTGTTACAAAATGTAACTAGGCCAACAGACCCCTGGAAATAAATCTCTATGGACTTTATAGTAGAATTACCCGAAAGCAGTGGAAACACGGTTATTTGGACGGTCACTGATTTGTTCTCCAAACAAGTACATTGCATACCCTGTTCCAAGATTCCATCTGCAAAGACGTTGGCTAAACTGTTTATTTCACATATCTATAGGTTACATGGCATTCCAGAACACATAATCTCTGACAGAGGGGTCCAATTTACCTCAAATTTTTTTGAAAGAGTTCCTGAAGTTGATNACCCCCAAACCAATGGGGCCTGTGAGAGAACTAACGCAGTGTTAGAACAGTATCTTAGATGTTATATAAATTATCACCAAGATAACTGGTCCGACCTACTGCCATTTTCTGAAGTGGCATATAACAACTCCATACATATTAGTACTGGATTTACTCCATTTAAAGTAGCTTTGGGACAAGACTTTGTACCCATACCTGAACTTCCTCATGAAAGGCCTAACATCCAGTCGTTGGATGAATGGATAACTCATCTCCAACTTAACTGGCCAGTAACATGTAAAGCATTAGATGAAGCCCATCAAGCTCATAAGAAGTTTGCAGACAAAAATAGATCTCCACAGAAATTATATAAAGTAGGTGACAAAGTTTTCCTGTCCACCAGATGCCTGCAAACTACTCAAAAATCGAAGAAGCTTGGTCCTTTCACAATTGAACGGATTATAAACCCTGTAACAGTCCAGCTGAAGTTATCGAAAACTCTTTGACGAATTCACCCAGTTTTCCATGTTAGTTTGCTTCTGATGCTTCTGATTTAAGACCGACCCAGGCTGATCATCCCATTCCAATAATGATTGAGGGTGAACAACATTTTGAAGTTAAAGAAATTCTGGACTCTCGTAAATGGAGGGGTCAGCTCCAGTATCTTATAGCCTGGAAACATTTCCCTTCTTCACAAGCCGAATGGGTTAACGAAAATGACGTTAAAGCCCCTACGTTGATCAAAGCATTTCGTAC
The DNA here is from genome assembly GCA_004320025.1 of Laticauda laticaudata. Lineage (NCBI taxonomy): Eukaryota > Metazoa > Chordata > Lepidosauria > Squamata > Elapidae > Laticauda > Laticauda laticaudata. The sequence goes on along the minus strand of BHFT01005518.1, from coordinate 1,077 downwards.
CAAGTATCCTATAAACCCTAGGAGTGTATGCATTTGTATTTGTCTCATGATTAATTATTGTCTTTATTTTTTTTTTCCTCTCTCTCTTTTAGGACTGACAGTTTTCTTTTTCTAAGAGGGCCGAATGTCAGCCTTCAATATCTTCTGCTCTCGCTTTGCATCTTTCGGCTTTCATAAGAAACGGGGAGGGGAGGAGGGGATGAGTCTGGGAAGTGTGCTGGAGGTGTTACATTTTTCTGTTGTGTGAATGAGGAGGGGGGAGCATACATCAGAGTTAGGTTTCTATTTCTCTCTTAGCTTTCTTTTCTCTGCGCAACTGCAACCCGTTATCAAAATATGCCAAGGTCTATGGACAGAGGCCTCATTATCACCTGAAGATACCCACATGATCATATTCACAATTTCTAATTGGAAGTTTCATCTGAACTATTGGGGGTGGGAGCATTTCCATCACGTTGTATATGTGATTTACGCACCTAATTTCTCAGATTCAGAATTCTTTGGTGGCTACCACTTCACTTTCAGTAAAAAATAACTTTTCTCAAACTTAAAGAGTCTAAGTATTTCTTTCTTGGATTTTGAATGGAGCACCTCATGACATCATGTTTCAAAAAGCTGATATCAGGTAGACTAAAGGTTCAGGACAGATATGCCACCTTAAGAATTCAAAAGAGCTGAGTGAACATCTTGGAATTCTACTAGATAAGGATGTGGAACAGAATCTTGCATTAACCTTTTAATCATTTTAACCAAAATTTTTGGCCTGCTTAGATATGGAGAACAGCTTGGAGTATTTTCTAAGTGTGGTTTGTTGGAAAATTCTGTGACTTAAAATCCCCCTGTCTCACATTTCTTCTGGTTGTAAGCTGCTCCTTCATATTCAGGTCTGGCCACAGAATGATTATGTAGCATTTGGGGATGAAAATGAAGCCCAGCAGCCCAGCATTGGAGGCCAAGATGGAGAAGATCCGCACAGCCACCATGTATTTCCCTTTGGTGCACAGGTAGGTGGGCACAAAGGTCACCCAGACACTGCAGAAGACCAGCATGCTGAAGGTTATAAGCTTGGCTTCATTA
>BHFT01005515.1:0-51537 GCA_004320025.1 Laticauda laticaudata | reverse complement strand
CAATATATATATATAGACCTGAAAGCATGACTGGAAGAGATGATTCCACCAGACTGACAATCATTTAGAAGCCTGCACTCTCTTTGCTAAAATTTTTGAAGCCCACAGGAGATAGAAAAGGAGCCAAGCCATATAAGGGATTGAGAGATGAGAGAATAGTCATCTTTGTCAAACCACAGAAAGACCCTGGATTTGAATACTATCGTTCCTTTTCTCATNTCATCACTTTCAGACATTGCTTGTTGATTACTTTTCAGCTATTAGGCATTTTTGGATTAACAAGTATGAAAACACAGTTGATTTTTTTAATGCTTAGTGAAAGAAGCTTTAAATACAATTTTAAGGGCTTTTTAATTTTAATTTTAATAAATAACAAAAGGGTGATTAGAATTTTGATTTTGGAAAGTTAAAAACTGACTAAAGGTCCAAATGGATTTGAAATAAACTTTTGGAATAAATTATAAGAATCCTTCCTATAAAAATGCTTTCATTTTGAATTCTTTTAGAAATAATTCATTTAAGCAAAACATAAGAGGAAGGAATTTTGAAGATTGGACACTAGAGGGAACTGGAAGAAACTAAAGATTAAAATTAAAGGAGAACATTTACTTTTGATTTAGTAATAAAGAATGGAGCAAAATATTTTAACAATGGGCATATTGAAGGTTATTTGTGGACAATAGACTCATTATATAGTTCAAAAATATTTAGTCACTTTTAAGAGTGTCTGAGTATCTATAGATTGTCTGTGTTTAAAAGTTATTATGGAAGAGGAACAAATTTCACCAGACAAGACTGAGATTGAGCTGAAAGTGGATTTAAAAATGATAGCCTATAAGAATGACGTGGAAAATATGTTACACTGTGTATGTAAAAGAAACCGGCCAATATTTTCATAATTACAATTAATTAATAATTGAAAAATAAATGCTTAAAATGGAAATACAAATAACAAAGTTTGTTATTTTGTGCCAGTATCGGCACAAAAATCTTTCCTAGCTAAGGCTACTTTACATTAGCCGAGGTCTTACCAGGACCAACAGTCCACAATGGGATACTCTCTATAGCAGAGAGAGGGAGGCCAGGGGAAGCCATATTTAATCCCTTAAGCTTTTTAGATTTTCATCATAAAAGTATACTGAAGCTTTTTACAGCCTTGCTTGCATTCCTGCCAGGCTGCATTGTTCATTTTATTTCAGCAGCTGCTTGTTTTGCTAGAATTCATATTATTTTATCTTTGTGAATGTATGCTTCAGCGGTTGCTTTGCAGCTAGAACAACCGTCACTAGTGTGGTAATTTTTTTAAGAGCGAGGGGATTTGGATCCAACAATAGTGGGGACAAAAAAAAAAAGAAAGTTCCCAAAAGACCATCTGAGAAGTCAGATCAAGAAAAGAATGAAAATTCCATAGGTACCATGCACAGCAGTAATACTGAATTCTTCTTTTCTGAAATTGATTTCCTCAAGTTTAAAAAAAACGAATATATGATTAATTCGAGTAGATTTGGGCTTCAACTTGAAACTTAAGCCAGGATGGCACGATATTCAAAGAACTCAGGTAGTTGTCCAAATTTCAATCTGAAAGATAGTTCCATAGGATGGCTTTGTTTGCTTTCTTTTCTTTTCAGAATGCAGGACAGATCAGTGCACAGAATCCCAATCAACTGAGCCAGTTCACTAGACCAACTTTTACAAGCAGATTGAATACAAACTCAAGAACCTATTGTAAAAATAGAGATAGGATGATCAGCAAAGAAAAAAAAGAGGTAATCAACCTAATAAAAGACATTTATAAACGATATCTATGTCAGTAATCTGCGAAATAAAATTATGGTATGTATAAGCAACACTCCAGCAGAAATAGCAATACCACTTAGGACCGAATAATACTGTTTTATAGTGCTTTCAGCCGCTTCTCGAAAAGCAAGTTTACAGGAGTCAGGCATATTGCCTGCAACAATTTGAGTCTCATTTACCCACCTTGAACAATGGAAGGCTGAATCAACCTTGAGCCTGGTGGGATTCAACTGCCAAATTCCCAGTAGGATGTTAGCTTGCAAGCACTCCACTCAACCACTGCGCCACCAAGGATGGTATCATCATTTGTTTCCTTTTCCCAAACTAGTAGTTGGGAATTTTGATGAGAGTTTTCTCAGTCACCTTCCTGATTATTGGGAGATGGGCCCAATTCTGTGCAGAATAGATTTTGGATTTGTCTTATTCTCCAATATATCAACGGTTTTCGCGGGATATTTGTATGTGGATCTTTGTTATTCGGGTTCTTCCGTGTAAAATTGAAGTATCTAGGCTTTTAGTGCAAGCTTGCCTCGTGTGAAAGGACGGCTGATATCCGATTAGGAAGCGTAGGTTCACCTGGGGTGCCTGGGTGGGTGTTTGAGTTGGAGCATACAGGGAGTCTGTTTGTGCGTCAGGTGTTTGTTCTGTTGTTGGTGTGGAGATCTTCTAAATTTAGAGTGCAGGCCTTCAAATGATTGACAGTCTGCTGGAATCATCTCTTCCTATTCATGCTTTCAGGTCTTTTTTCAAGCTCTATGGCTTCTCTGATGATTTCGTTGTGGTTGGGGTTTTCTTACAGTGGCTTAGGGTTTAAGGCCAATGAAGTTGAATGTTGTGACCTGTCGGTTTCATGTGTTGGAACTACGTGAGGAGTTGTGTGTCCACCTTTTTCCTGCATTTCACCCAGTTTCACCCAGGTGAAACCTACCTGCCTAATGGATAGCACCATCCTTTTTCACACAAGCCAAGCTGCACTAAAAGCCTCCAACACAGAACAGAGTGTTTCCACCAATCAAAGCCACAAAAGAGACAGAAGAACCAGAAACACCAATCAATCAACTCCAAGCTCCAGTTGAACACAGACCCAGGCCTCCTAAAGCAATCAGAATAGCCAGGCCTATTGAATTGATTGGTGTTTCTGGTTTCTTTCTGTCTGTTTGTGGCTATTGATTGCTGAACTACTCTTTCTTGGTGTTGGAGGCTTTCAGTCAGCCAAATCAGAAGTGGACCAGCCTTCGAAAATTATGAAACGAAAAAGCTGTGAGACAACATTCCATACAGAAGCCTGATGATGCAGATGAATTCTGCTGAAACGTTCGCTACAACTTTAACAACAACCCACAAAACAGACAAGAAAAGGAAACCAGAAACACCAACAATCAAACTCAAGTCCAGATGAACACAGACCCAGGCTCCTAGCCCAATCAGAATGACCAGCCTGTCGAATTTAAGACCAAAAGCTGTGAGACACTACCATCCCATACAGAACCTGAGGATGGCAATGAGATTCTGCCTGAAACCGTTGCTACAAATTTAAACAACCACTATATATTGACGTGGATAATACCTGAGGGAAGCTAAACAGCACACATGTAATACCCGCGAAACTTAAAAAAACAAATATAGATATATATATATATATGTATATATATGTATATATATATACATACATGTGGTGGTGTGTGTGTTGTATGCGTGTTTTCAGCTTTGTTTGGGTATTTTCCCACGTCATTGTAGCGGGCTTTTAAAGTTGTTGGAAAAGTTTCGGCAATCTTCATCTGCATCAATCAGGCTCTGTATTGTGGTTTTCGTGAAGTCAGACTTTTCACAGCCATTCAGTTTTAAATTGGGGGCTAGCTTACTGCTGTTGCCAGGAATGTTTTTTCTTCATCCTGATTGGTGGGAGTTGCCTACCAAACTTTAAAAGCACAACTATAAGGATGTGAACAATTACCTGAAAAAAGCCTGAATACCAAACATTAAGTAGCCAACAAAAAACATAAGAAAACAAAATATTCAGAACTCTAGGGAAATAAACAGCCAGACGAAAACCTATGAAAAGCTGGAAGGTTAACAAAGCAGAATACTATGTTGATCTGAAATTCCTATGCAGCTGCCAGAGACAACCAATGCAACACCAACCTGCCTTCAAATTAACATTTCATCACAGCACAGCATACTAAACATACCTGAGAAGAACTGAAAATGCTCTACTCAGAAACGAGCATACCATGATAAAAAGATTCCATATTGTAAACAAGATTTGCTTACACTACACCTGAATGAGCAGCAAATCCACCCTCTACTTTGGGACAAGAAAAACAACTACAACTGGAGAGCTGAAACTCTGAAACCACTTACAAAACATTGAAAAACTCTTGAAGAAAACTAAAGAAATTAGTAAATGACCAGGAGCCCACAACAACACCTGAAACAATTAGATTATAAAACTTTCCAACAGAGAACTCACCAAAAGAGAGAAAAGATGTCCTAACCAAAGGAATTCAATTGATATATAGCATTTAATCCTCCATAGAATCCATCATATGTGCAGTAGATAGAATTCAGCCTAACTAAATTAAATGCAGAGAAGCTGATAGAATAGACACCAAGTTACTAAATCCTATGCACAGCAAACCACCCAAAGCAACTTGCACAAAGAAGAACTCAAAGCGCTACAAGCCTAAAAGGGATAACAGCATATAGACTTCCAGCAGACAAAGGAATGCCACAGTAGTGATGGCATAGAAAAAGACTACCAAAACAAAAATTGACAGACCTACTCCAAGACCTCCACATTTACAAACCCATAAACAGGCATTTGGTTCTGGCGATTAGTGTTTTGGCCATGAGTTTTATCTGTGTTGGTGTTAGGATCGGTGGATTGGGCATTGAGTGCGGTTGTGTGTTTTTCTTCTGGAATACCGGATGTGTCCTAGTGTGCCATCTGTTCTTTGTAGATCTATACATCGAATGGTAGTTGTTTGTTTGTTTTCTGTTTCCATGGGAACTTGATTTTGGGGTGTGATGCTGTTAGGTGTTTAGGAAATGTTTAGTTTTCCTTGGGCCAAATCACAAAATGTGTCATGATGTATTCTTACCCATAGATTGGCGTTTGGTGACATTTAGCCAGGCTCTGGATTCTAATTTCCATAACAGTTTGCAATGACGGGTGACAGTGTAATCCCACAGGGCTCCTCAATTTGCTTGTTATCTTTGTCTTTTGTATATGAAATTATGTGTTGGTTAGCAGTGTTCTGTTAGTTTCCATGAGTGTAGCTGGTTGGTATTTATTTTGATGATTCAAAGAGTTTTCTTTTATCGGATTGAGTGAATAGAGTGAAACCACGTCGAACTTACAAGCATATCTTTCTAGTTCCACATGTAGATCTTGGATCATTTCTAAGAAGTGGTATGAAGTTTGCTGTACATATGAAGCTGTGGTCAGCAGGGCTGAGTTTTTTGCAAGTGTTTTGCTAGGTTTTGTATGGTGCTCCTTTGGAGCTGACTGTGCGCGTCTGAGAGGATGATGCCTTTTTGTGTGTTTTTGGGAGGCCATATAGTTCGGGCATCTGGAGATTTTTCTCTTTGGGATAATGCGTCTATTGGGATTTCTTGCTTATGTGCTGGTTATAATTTTCTTCTTGGTTAATTTTTCCAGATATGTGGTTGGGTCTGTATTCATTAGGTTTGTATGTGGAATCTTGGAGTGTCTGTCAATTTTGTTCCGTAGGCTTTTCTATCCATTATCTTTACTTGTGACATTCCCTTGTCTGCTGGGAAGTATGATTATGCTGTTATCCGTTTTTAGGCCTTATGTAGCGCTTGAGTTCTTCTTGTGCAAGTTGCTTTTGGGTGGTTGCTATCCATAGAGTTGTTTGGTAACCTGGTTTTATTCTGTCAGCTTCATCCGTATTTAATTTAGTTAGGCTGGATTCTACTGCACATATGATGGATTCTGTGGGGTTTTTTTGGGTGGGGATTTTTTCAGGATGAAGAAAAAAAACCATTCTGGCTCAGCAATAGGCAAGCTTCAAATTTAAAACTGAAACGGCTGAAATACAGACGAACTCAATACAGTTTGCCTGACTAACAGACGAACTCAATACAGAAACCTGATGATGGCAGATGAGATTCCGCCGAAACGTTGCTACAACTTTACAAGCACAACTACAATGATGTGGGATAATACCCGAAGGAAGCTGAACAGCACATACACACACGTTATATTTAATATTCTTTATATTTAACACAACTTGAACAATCAAAACATAATACACTGTACATAATATATTGTATATTTGAATATAGATTTCTACTGGAACCTATTTATTAAATATAAATAAGCACTAATATGGACAGTATATTTTATTTTTGAAAAAGTGAGGATTCATTTATCACCACAATATTGATACAATGTATTGATATTACACACATATAAGCATGCAGAGATATATTATTAATATATTATACTTGATTTTTATTTATTTAATATAAATATTAAGCAAACCACCAAATACATACCAAAGCAAACTGTCTGGGCAAACTGTCACCATGTTAATTTCTGAGCACAGTTGCACACTCATTCTCCTTGCTACTTTGTTTTCATAAATTATTTGCTGTAGGACAGAGAACCATAGGCAGGTATTCAGAGTGCTTGGATGTTCAGTTTCTTATTGGGAGATTTTTATAAGCCTTCAAGCTTTCTAGATGTTTCAGGAAGATCTTAGAAGGTCCTAGAAGGAGGACTCTGTAAAGCCATGGTCCTATCTCCTTTCTGAAGGCTTGGGCAACAAGGCTCCCTAGCCAGGGAAAGACTGAAATATAAATCAATCAGATATAGCTGGAAGGGACCTGGGAGGTCTTCTACTCCAACCCCCTGCTCAGGAGATCCTATATCATTTCAGACAGGTGGCTGTCCAGTCTTTCCTTAAAAACCTTCAGTGATGAAGCACCTACAGCTTCTGAAGGCAGGCTATTCCACTGCTTTATTGTCCTGACTATTGGGAAGTTTCTCCTTAATTCCATGTTGCTTCTCTCCTTGATTCATTTCCATCCATTATTTCTTGTCTTGCATTCTGGTGCTTCGGAAAATAAGTTGACCCCTTCTACATTGTGGCAGCCCATCAAATATTGGAATACTGCTATCACATAACCCCCAATCCTTCTTTTCTCTGGACTGGCTATACCCAATTCCTGTAACCGTTCTTCATATGTTTTTGTCTCCAGGTCCTTAATCATCTTTGTTGCTCTTCTTTATCCTTTTTCCAAAGTATCAACTTTGTAATGTGGTGACCAAAACTGGATGCAGTATTCCAGATTTGGTATTACTAAAGTTTAAAAAAATGGTATGAATGATTTTGATTCTATGCCTCTGTTTATGCAAGCAAGGGTTGTATTAGCTTTTTGGCGGCGGCTGCACACTGCTGGCTCATGTTTAAATGAATGTTCACGAGGACTCCAAGGTGTGTTACTGTTTTTGAGCTCGGTTTCACTTAATCTTGTACCTGAGAAAGGCTAGGGGATGGCTTGAGAGAGGGCAGGTGCCTTCAGGCTGTTGCTAACACTAACAATGATTATTACTAAGCCAAAGAGGCAAAATGCAGGTCGCTCTTTGTTTTCGAACCAGTTTTATCTGAGAGAGTCTAATTTGTTCTTATTAGGGCCCTATTATTTTCTTTATTATTCTTATTATTTTTACAATTTCTGAGCTCTACTAAATTGCTGTTAAGGGAATTGTTGATTTATCAGTGGCAGACAGCTGAGCTTTAAAAAGCTGCATGGTATTAGGTCAGATAAATGAAAAAAGTGTGCACAGTAGGAGATGATCATCATTTTTTCTTTCAAATGATTTGTCCTCGTGTCTGTACAGTGACAATGTAGCATTTATTTTCTGTATTTTAAGCAAGACTCTTTCTTGTCTTACAGATTCTGGATTAATATTGATTTTATATACAACATGATTCAGTAGGCTTAATTATCTTATTTCTTGATTATGGTGAGTTAATGCCTTTTAAATGAATGTGAATGTATATTCATACATATATACACGATTCAAATTATTTAGAGGTCTTGTCTTAAAGCATTGCCCAATCTATACAGGAAGAAGCTTCCTGCTTTTGAAAAGTAAACAAATAAACCCCCACATATTGGAAGTTCTTATGCATATACAGTATCTTTCATTTGGACATCTAAGCAATCCAGACTCAGTGTAGAAAGTTTTAGGATGGTCTAAGACTTATGCAGTTTTCTGCTTAGATTGATAACCTCTAGGACCTTTGGAGATAGAAGCATAGGAAGTTCCTTCAGACCCAGTGATGAAACTCAGATTAATAATCCTGATTTTTCCTGGAGAAATCAGCAGAGCTTGGGGCATAGTTAGTCAAAGGATATAAATAAGATCTCTGGTTTTAAGGCTTGTGCTTTATATCATACCCAGTGAAATAATGGCCAAAAATGAAATGAATAATTTGAAAGTTCCTAGAAAGGAGGCTGAAGCTATGTAGGTTATAAGAGTTTACAAGACTTCTTGAGTCAGATAGCCTGTAGACACCATTGGAAATGCTTTTCCTTCATTACTTGTGGAAATATATCCAAAATGGAAATAAAACAATAATTCATCTCAATAATTTGAATGACTCCTCTTTTGAGAACAACTGGCTCAATGAATAATGTGTTTGAGGAAGAATGGATGACAAATCTGTTGTATCTACAACCATTCATGGGGAAGTTAGTACACTAAGCTTTAATTGCCCATATTAGAAAGGAACTAAAGGAAGATAATTGGCTGATGACTTGCTATGTGTTTCACTGAACAAAATGATTATGGACATTAACTGTTTGAATTCTTTATTAATGGCTGACATTGCATGTTGTTGCTGCTTGTGTATTTTATTTTGTGGTTGTTTCTGTATGTAACTTTTGCTGTCTTTCTTCAAATTGTAATGGGTTTTTCTTGACTTTCAGGGGGTTGCTAGCCAGCTCAGTTATCTCAGTAAAACAGAAAAAAAAAACAGAGTTTAAATGTTTAATTAAATAAGAGAACACATACATTGGCCTTTTTGAAAATTAAATGGACAGGAAGTAAGTGGTTTCTCAGATAGACTATATGTAAGGCTCCAGGCAGCATGTCTATTAACTGAAATTCAGTGTGATGAAACTATGTTAGATTAAGGAAGAAGAATTGTGAGAACATGGGTAGAGTCACAACAGAAGACACTACTCTGCATTAGAAAGTGGGAAGAGATCCATTAAATTTGGAAGTCATTAATTCAGAGTTGACTTAGAGAAAGAATTAAAGTCTTCATATGAGTATTGTAAACATAGCTTTTATACAGAACATATACATAAGTGTGCTTTTTGATATAGCTTATAAACTAGTAAAGGATGATACCAAAAAAGAGTGTTATAAAGCTCAATCAACTCTGCATTTATTTAAATTTAACAATTATAATGTTTGTTAAGATTAGAAATTATGCAAATAAATCCAGAAATAGTACCAATTAGATAAACCCAGTAGGTTTATGTATGAAGAAGAATATATTGATAGCAAAATAATGAAATGGTATTGTGGACTGTCCAGGATCTGCCTATAGATGGCAGTTCTGTTTTGAAGGCTCCCCATTTTCTTCTTCTGGTATTTTTCCTCTAGGATGAATCTGCTTAATTAATATTCCCTGTGCTTGTTTCTGCCTAAAATTTAAAAAGTAAATAGCAGGATAGTCCAATGGATTCAACCAACATGAATAAAAATTCCTGTAAGTAAAAAAAAAAAAGAATAAATCAGATTGAAAGTATAAGCTAAATCCTGTTCAGAATTGTTAGCTTTGTTCCTTGGAGAGGATACTCTCACAATTGTATTATATATAGGAGCATAAAAAAACCCCCTACTTTTGGCTTTTTGGAAATGCACAACCCACTCTATCTGGGTAGGAGTCTACCTTCTCATTTCATTAAAATATGGCAGGTACAAGTAAAAAAAAAAGGAGAACAATTGAAACCTCATTTATATAAATGTAGATTTATACATTTACTTCTTTGGTGATATTTGTTTTTATAAATTATCCTTATCCTTTTGCTTTTTAATTTCTCCTTTGGATTTGTAACATTATAGGATCTTAAAATGGATCTCAGACATTTTAACGATCTTAGCCATTGCAATTTAATTTGTATCAGGGAAGCACAGTAGACAAAAGTGTCATATAGAAGGCACTGCCATATCATTGAGTCCAGGGAAATACTTTGGGTATATTTATGACTACTTAATCCTTACCTAAATATTACCGTTTTAGTGCTTCATTCTTTCATTACACATCACTCTACTTTTTCTCTACTTACTACATGTAATATACTACATTAAGGCATTTAACTATATGCAGCTATAATAAGGCATTTTCTTCTTTTTTTACAATATGCCTTTATATGCTATTTATTACAAAAGGGTAGAATGTAAAAGCAATAAATATATTTGCTTTATCACATTATGATGCAATAAAATGACTCTGACAAACTATTTTTCCCCACATGATCTATCAGAATAGCAAGTGCCATAGTAATAGCACTAACCTTGCCAATTTTCCTAATAGAGTTGCTTCAATACATTTGTTCAGAAAAACCTCTGTAAAAACTGATGATATAAAAGGACTGATCTTCCTTACAAAAGGAAAAAGAAAAATACTTCTCTTAAAACAAGTCCAGTTTACTGGAGGGGGGAATAGCTAGTTGTTTTTTATGGCATACAGTAGGTGCAGATCAAACACACTTCCTAACAATCAGTGGTCAGTTTGGAGAAGAAGACAGTAACAAATCATGTTTTGCCCTCCTGGCATTGTCAGACCCATCTCAGCTGAGATGATCCCAATTCCTTTTCCAAGATATAAACTCCCAAGGGAGCTCAAACTAGAATAATGGCACTATCTACACAAAATAATATCTAAAATCCAAGCTCCCTTTCAGTTTCTGTCTCCATTGCAAATCAAGAGACAAGAGAGGGTTTTATTTAGATCAAGAGCAGGTATCTACCTATTGCAAACTGAGACAGTAGGAAAGTGTGACTCAAATGCATCCTACAATAATTAGGTCTTTGTTGTCAGTTAATAGATAATCCTCTCTGCTGAGGAGGATACATTAGTTTGCAACAAATGCTTACTAGTGTGAGTGCTGGAACAGGCAGTGACTAACAAGCTTCTGAAATTTGTTGTCAGGAAGGAGGAGGAACTTAAACCGAGAGCTCTCGCTTTTGCCAGAGAAAGAAAACACTGAGCATACATGTGTGATCTTGTGCTCCAAAGCTGGCAAGATATAGCTTCATAAAGATGGTTATTTGGGTTCTTGGTTGTCCTGTGATGTATTGAAGGAGTTACTCCTAAATACAGCTGTTGCATTGGTAAAATTAAGGGAAAAGAATAAAACAGCCACAACAAAAATGCTGGAAGTGAAACCTTGCTCAACATTTACTTAATGTTCATCAATGATTACAAAGTCAAGCACAGTTCATTCCAAGGCACTCAGGTATGTACTGGTATTTAAATATTTCATCTGTGTGTGCATGTCTACAGCATATGTATAAACAATACATGTATACTATACATAGTAAAATCAGTGTGTCAAAGAGGAGCACATTCTATGTTTGAGAATAATTCTGGAAAAAAGACAGTTTGCCAAGCTTGAGATGTTATTTTTTCTCAGATTGACAATGACATAAACAAATATAATTATTTACAGGACTCTTGGTCTGTAGAAGTTTATGATATGAGCTGTTTGTGTGTTAAGTTTTCCTCTTTCTCCAACTGAAACCTTGAGAAGAAAATCTGGCAGTAGTACAAGTGCTTAAAATTTTGTGTCAGTACTTCACTCAAAATTTCATAGAAGTTAGTCCCCAACAAATAATCTTAATTGTGCCAATAAGTTTTCTGTATGTCAGTAAAGTTTCTTTGGATAGGACCTCATAGTTATTGCAATAAATATGTGGTTTGAGTGATCTTGTAAATAGACTGACTGAGCTTCTGTTTAAATGTCAGATAAAATCTATTACCCTAGAGCTCTTAGGGGAATATTTTCTTTGTATTTATTATGACCCATTGTTTCTGGAATATTACAGAAAAACTTAATAAAATAGCATTTATAATTAATTAATTGATTTTCAATTCCAGCATTCCTCATTGGTTTTGCATATGCTATCTCAATTTCTAATTTAAAAAATCTAATGCAGATTTCTTGGCAGCTTTTTTGGAAATGGGTTGCTATTGCTTTTCCTAGGGTTGAGGGAGAGTCACTGTAATAAACTTAAGCCTCCCCCCCTTCTCTGTATAAACATGGTTTATCTTTTTTCTTTGTTGGTAATATAGGGGCTTTTTTTGTATTTCACTATTTGAAAAACCCATGAATTTCGAATTGCCTGAAGTGGGATGTTCATATAAGAAGAGATCTCCCGGTGTATACAGAAATTGTTTGTTATTTCTTGGGCATTCCAGACATTATTACTTTTAGCTGTAATCCCAGGTTAATTTGGGTGGCAGTACTTTGAAAAAGGAGACATGTATAAAATTGCAATGTTTGTTTCACCTATATATTAATATGACAGATAGGTATATTTATCATTCCACTGGGGAAAAAAACAACTGACTTCAAAGTATATAATTCTGAATAGATTGGAGATAAATATGCCTGATAAATATATATTTTGGGCAAGAAACTCCCATGTCTAATTTCCAAATGTATAGAGTTACTGTAGTTACTGGAGCAGTACAATGGAAAAGTTTTTTGTGCTGAGAAGAATGACATTTCTGATTTTATCTTGAGATACCTCATTTAAAATTCTAGCATGAGAAATTAATTTCTGGAATAAAACTTAACATATACCTAAAATGGGATCTTTGGTTATTTCTTAGGTTTGTAACTCACTTTACTGTATTGTCAAGGCAGGTGACACTCCTACCAGATGGGGACCCAAAGTCTGAATGGTGTGCTTTTGTGCTGTCTGAAAGGGCCTCTTGAACCTGTGGTTTTTAATCCAACTTTCTGTATGCTAAAAGAGACTCGGCCTCAGTATTTCTGAAATATTAATCATTTCATAAGTGTGGGTCTAATTCATTATCTCCCCATTATATAGTCTCAGTTTCAATTCATGAAGTCTTCCTTCAAGATCCATAAGGGGTACTACCAATCAGAATAAAGAACTTTTGGCTAGAGTGAGCAATAGCTCAATTTAAGATAGCTTCATGTGATCTATTTTGGGAACACTGCCCCAGAGCTTCATATATTTCATTCTGGATCCTCTTCAACTCTTTCCCAAGCAACATTCCAACCCCCCACCCTCACCCTGTCCCGTGGAAAATATGCACAGTATTTACTTATTTGTTTCTCAGTAATAATAGACATTCAGACTGTTGCTTGATTCACTTCTGCCCAGTGGGGCAAAGAAGAAAAAACACAGAAGATTACATATGTAATCCTATTCAAAGCAGAAATTCTATAGTAAGCATTAAGCTTCATAGTTTTGTTGGCTGATTGTATACATTTAACTTCATAAGGTATATCCATAGTTTCATATTCATAAAGCAAGCGCAAAATTAAAAGTAATTACAGGCTTAAGCCTTTTTGAAAAAAATTGTAATGCTGACTGGGTACTTGTTCACATATTTTGAAACACAAATTATAGCACAAGAAATAATAAATGGCAAAGAGCTGGGTAGCAATTGAGCTATCCCAAAAAGGTTTGCATGAGCCAGAACAATTGGTCTCCTTAGAATATGCAAAATGCAGGTTCAAATTTTATTTTGCAAAACACAACTGTCATCTGTATCTTTCAATTCTCATGTAGCTTTCTTGATTTTGAGTAAACATGAACTGGACAATGCAGTAGTACTGCAGAGAAATACATATTTGTAGATTTTCAGTATGTGAGTTAAAATGCCAAATTATACCAATTTCTTTGTATGACTAAAACATTTCTGTACTTCCTTGTACTTCAAAATACCTAAGTCTATTTACAACAAATACTAGACAATGAAAGACTTTGGGTGTAGGTATAGGTGTGTAGCGGTAATTCAAGTAGGAAAGCAAATGCATCTCCCATATTTATTGGGAAGTTTGCTTTCATTTTCCCAATTCCTAAATTATATTTTGCCTTCGTCTTTCCTAACCTGATGCTCCCCAGTTTTGTTATGACTAACTAACTTCTAGTTCCCAGAAGATATAGCCAACATTTAATTGAGAACATTAGACATTGAAGGTTACATTATTTCAGTGAAACAGAGCAATTCTAATGAATAGTTTGGGTATGTATTTCCCTGTTTTCAAAATGGAAAAGGTGCAGAAATGATGACAAACCCTATAAGACTGAAATAATTTTCTAATATAAAGTGAAAAATAATTCCCCTTCAAAATTCAGGAAAAAAATCCTAACCCCATCAACACATGTGCCATGGACGTCCCTATTTATGTATAATTGCATTGCTTCATCTAATGCTCACTTTCTTAAAAACTGTTCAATGTGCCATGCAAGCCACTAAAAGGCAACCTATCCTTAGTGTAGGGAATTAAGATCTTTCCCTACTTGATTGTCACTCCTGATTGCTCTGTATTAGTGATTTTCCCCTAAAGCATTTGACACGCTGTGGCAGTTTTACCATAAGTATAGCCAAAGAAGGCCATATTCATCAGTCATTTTGTTAGTGGTGCTTCAGGTGATACAAGGCAGTGAGATCTAGCTAGCACCTATTACTTACATTTAGCTCTGGTCTCTGGGCACTACCATTTAAGGTCTATTCTGCTTTAGGTAGCACAAGTACCCAGTTCTGTCAAAGTCTTTGGAGTTAGTGTTAAATCCCTGTTCAAGAACAGCTGGTGAGGGGTTATGCCATGAAATACCAGGGAGGGAGGGAGAGAAAGAGAGATCATATGCTCAATTCTACTATGCAGTTCTGCTGCCACCACTAATCAGTTGCAAATTTGACTTGATCCGGGTCTTTGGGTCAGAGGAAGCTTGGCAAATAAAAAACCTCCTTCCTCTTTCTCCTATCACATTCCCCAGCTGGGGCAGTTGATCTCTAGTCAGGGGGCAGGGAGAAGTGGAAACCAATTCTAATGAAAGGCTGACCCTGACAATCTAGTCATCTCTCAAAAACCTCATCAATCACAGCAGTGATTGGAAGACAGTTTTCCTGTCAGTTGGGGATGTTGAAAAGAAAGCCTGTGGAGAGGGGACAGCAGTCATCAGCATCCAGCACCAAACCAGAATAGATCCTTTCAGAATTGGCAATGGGGATGGCAAAATCTGTGCCAGTTTAATTTTCTGCTGTACTCCCCATAAGAGCTGTAACCCTTGTATTTTAACTGAGCTGTGGAGAAGACCCTTCATAGGACAAAAACCAGGAACTGAATTAAGTATGATCTATACAACCTTGATGCTTGGAAGAATTATGATGCCCCAGTGGTTAAGCCTATAGTACTTTGTAATGAAGTCAGCACACGGTACTGCTTGGAACACATTAAGGGAAATGATGAGTGGTTCTCCTGGCTATGTTTCCCTTCTAACCAAACCTTATCTGCAAGTGGGAAAAACAACCATCTCCCTAATGCTCTCCCTAATGTATGATGGCGCAGAGCTATGGGAGTATAGGTGGATTGAAGCAATGCATTTAACTGTCTGCCAAGTTGCTAAAGATCATAGCTATGGGAGGTGTACTGCACCTATGATTGTCAGTCAGGTCAGTGCTGAACAGAAGTGTAGTTTTGTAGATAAGGACCTTGCATAAGACTGATATTTGTTTGGAAAGGTCAGCATTATGCGGATAAAATTTTCTTTGGAAACTAGACATCTAGTTTCTCCTCTAATCCAAGCCAAAGTGATTAGGACAGTGAAAGGGAAGGGATGTGCCCACAACAGCTTAAATTGGCCAATAGGAGCTGGACAGGTCTCAGTTCCTATTGGCATCATCAACCAATGGTCAAGGGTGGGCAAATAAAGAAGCAAATAAATTATTTTGCTGATTATCCTGCCTTTTGTACCTTCTTCTTTTTGACAGACATGTCCAATCTGGGGGACTTCTCTACACTGTGTTATTACCATTAATTTTATTATAGTGTTCTGATGACTGAATTATGTATCTTGCCTAAAGTTCAAACTGGACTGAGTTGATAAATAAATCTAATAAAGAAAGAAAACAAAGAGGACATTATTATTATTTATTAACATTTTGATTGTTATATTTTCTCTCCCCCCGCCCTCCCAAAAGCAGTGGTGTGGAGTTCAGAGCATGCAATGTCATACAAAAATGGTTCCTGGGGCATGTTGCACCACAGGTAGTGAAAGCTGAAGAGGAGCCCACAGTTACAATCCACTACAACAGAGTGGAGTGGCCTTGATTGATCCCAAATCACCCAGTCAACCCTACTGCTCATTGAAGGAATGTATAGTTAATGTGCAAGTAGAAGCATAGCCTGTTCCTCCAAGAAGCAACCACTGTTTGATTGCTCCTTTTCTTGCTCCTTCAAGTCATCCAATGAGAGACAATGAATGAACAGACTATTATTTGTTTTCTTGCTCTGTGCCTGGGTGTGCTAATCCCTGCTTTGTTGCCCCAAGAGAAAACATATGCTTGAGCAAGGAGAGCACTGCAGAGGGAGAGTGTTGGTGAATAGACCTAGACAGAGACACCTGTCACTTAGCCTAGTCCTTGGTATCAATAGAAGAACATCCTCAACATGGAGACAGCATCTGCTCCTGAAGGTGCTGATGTGAATGCTGATGCTGCTTCCTCTTGTTAGCCCTCTCTTTCTGGAGGGGCCAACAAAGAGGGTGTCCTTAATTATCCTTAATCTGCTACACTGCTTTTACCCAGAGAGATAATTCTGAGAAACAAGTTCCTCCTATGAACAACATTTTCTGCACTGCCCAAAGAAAGCAAGTACATCTTTTCATTAAATACCACTGAATCCACATTCTGCCCTACAAGGAATGTGCTCAAAGAACTGGAGGATGACTACTATCCTTGGTGTTTGGTTGCTTTCATATTTTCCCACCATCCCCCAAAGCGGTAAAGTTTATAAGAGATCTTATCCATATGGATAAAGACTATTTTGGGAACTTCATGGTTGTAGACTTCCTTCCAGCATTTGTATTCCAACTTTTCCTCAAGAGGCAAGCAAAAGGAGTAATGACTATTTGGGTTTACTAATTACTTCCGCTTGTCCAATGATTTTACTTCCTTCAGTATAAGATTAGGAATTCTTTTTAAAATGTTTCTAAATTAAATATAAATGAATGAATGGTTGAGAATTGTGAGGCATTGTAGGTCTGCAGTTGTTGGGTTGAGGCAAGGTTACCATATAGTGCCCCATCTCAGGGTTTTTTTATGTAGGAAGAGTGGTATCAGTCAGATCAAATGATAAAGCTGTGCAAGTAAACTGAATTACAATTGAGGCATCGATAATGCCTGAATATGCCAAAGACTAGATCCACATCAAAATTATGGTTTATGTTCTTAATTTATGCCATTCCTTATTTTTTTCAAGAATTTGGAAACTGTTCACATATATCAACATTTATCCAAATAATACTCATTATTCATTGGTTCTAGAGCCGTGGTGGTGCAGTGGTTAGAAAGCAATATTTCAGGATAACTCTACTGCTCACTCCAGGAGTTCGATTCTGAATCAAAGATCGACTTAGCCTTCCATCCTTCTGAGGTTAGTGAAATGAGGGCCCAGATTGTTCGGGACAATAGGCTGACTCTGTAAACTGCTCAGAGAGGGATGTGAAGCACCAAGAAGCAGTATATAAGTCTAAGTGCTATTGCTATTCTATATTTATGATTTTGTTTATTCACAAAAATGCTTTTGTAACCTCAAAATCAGTATTTGTGGTACTGGTGTGCATATTTGTGGACACATGGGGTGACAAACCATTGGAATACTCCCAACTTTCCTTAATTTTGTATTTGTATTTGTAGCATTTTCACAGAATACAGCAATAGGTAGTCCTCAACTTACAACCATTCCTTTAGTGACCATTTAAAGTTACAAAGGCACTGAAAAAAGTGACTTATGACCGTTTTTCACACTTACAATAATTGCAGAATCTCCCTGGTCATGTGATCAAAATTTGGATGCTTCTGACAAGCAAAATCAATAGGAAAGTCAGAGTCACTTTATAATTGTGCTATTAATTTAACAACTCCAGTGATTCACTTAATAATGTGGAAAGAAAGATTATAAAATGGGGAAAAACTCACTTAACAATTGACTTGCTTAGCAACAGAAATTTTGGGCTCACTTGTGGTTATAAATCTAGGACTCCTGTATCGCAAATAACAAGAACTGTCTGTATTACATCTTTCTAAGCCAAAACTAACTTACATCAGGTTACAGTAATCTACCCAATACATATTTCTAAAGTTTTCAGGGAATTCCCTACTCATATACTGCAGGAGTCATATTCATATTCATATTTACGTAAACTTTGTTCTCCTGATGATATCACTTCAATTACATCTTATTCTCAGATGTCAACAATATCCAAAGCAGAGACAGTTCCTTCTGGCTTCCATGTGGCCTGTGTTGTTAGGTGTTTGGGAATAGTTGTAGGCACAAAAATATCTCTGCTGGACAGTTTGAGTACTTCACAGAGCCTGTGGGTGCTAATGAAGTGGTGCTGTTGTGGGTTGAATGCTAATCATTAAATTGGACTATGACTGCAGCATTATGTGGTTTTGTATGATTTCCAGAAGCTCAATTGCTTCTTCAAATCTTCATTAAACTGGTGAACTGGTTGAGACAAATATGCAAATCTAAGATATGTCTACTAGTGACAGCAGTGGGGGTTTTTATGATAAAAGACAAGTATAACAGGTATGCATATTTTCACACATAAAAATCATGGAACTCACTTTCAGATTTCAAACAGGAGTAGAATTTGCTTTAGCACAAAATGTGCTTTATTTTGAATCCAAGATGAAAGCTTCATTCTCCTTAAATTTGTGATATCTGTGATGGTGACAGTTCAGCACAATCAATGGTTGGAAAGTGTAAACTTTTTCTATTAACTCACTTTTAGGAGCCAGTATTCATCTCTTCCTTCAGGCATGTCAATGGAAACATAGGAAGACTGGGTGGGAACAGCTCTCTCCTGCTTCTACAAGTGTCCATGAGAAATAGTGAGCTTTTCCTCACTACGTGGTCCACATATTTAACTTTATATCTGTAGCTGATCTGCAGGAGAGGATAATGAGCAGAGATAGGTCAAGAAGGGGTTCACAGGCCTTTTGACAACTTCAAAAGTTCCAAAAAGGCTTTTTTAACTGGTGCAGAGAAGAGGTGAGGCAGCCTGCTAAAAAAAAGAAAACCACAACCAGACAAGTATAGATGATGAAATCTTTCCCTAAGGAAGGATTGTGGAATTTTTATTATTCTGGAAGAAATTTAGTGAAATTATTGTCCACTTTCTCTGCCCACATCTGGGGCATCTTAGGGTATTTTCTCCCTTCTGCTTTGCTGTTTCTGTTGAAGTACAATGGTGTACATGCACTTCGTGCTTCTTTGTGGAAAAGTTATTTCTATCTGTGTGAGAGACTGGTAGATATGTACAGATGAGGGAATTGATTAATTTTACAGGCAATTTACTTAGTAGTTTTGAATTCTAGCTGATCAGTTAGTGACTTCTTGCCCTTATATACTGTATATTCACACACATATAGTTCTACATGGTGTAACTGTGCACACATTCATGGAATTGAAATATTGGATTGGTGGGCCTTACATACAAGTTTTGTTTCTGTTTATCATTTTCCTTTTTGTCTACTTTTTCACTATGTGGGCCATCTTAAATTCACAGCTGTCTTCTTTTTGAGAAAATGCATCTTTCTGATGAACCAAAACAGAGAGAGAAAATATAATCAGTAGGAAATAATGCATTTTTTGAGATTTAAAAATGACTTCTGGTGATTGGCAAAGGGCTTTGGAGATCAAAGCTATAAAAGTCTGCAGAGATCCCAGATATCAATGACAGATGGGATGCATTTTGGCCATTGATCTATGTTGGCAATATTAGTTTCCTTTAAAACAAATATCTCTTCAAAGAACATATTTTGAAGTTAATGTGAACATTTCTTCTCACATAACACTGCCTACAAATATCAGTCACGAATTCCTGTCTCTTTCCACTACTTTTCAGCTTTTAATATGTTAGGGTTAAGGCAAAAACCTAATTCTGAATAGATAATAATCAGAGTGCGCTTTAAGGATTCATAGAAGCATAATATTGATGTACTGTGCATACTGTTCAATATCCAGTGTTTGTGTATTCTGCTGGCACAAAGTACCCCTCTTCAACTATAAGGCCCCCAGACAGTTGATATTATTTTATGCAGATTATTTTATTGATGAAAGTTTGATGAGATATGGTCCTTCTTCTGGGGAATTATTTGGGGCTCAGGACATGGAACAGTATATAAATAAAAATAAATAACATGAGGATTTTGTAAAACTTCTTCTACACATGAAGGTAACAGAAGAAAAACAGGAAATACCAGTAAGAATATGTGAATTATGCATCAATTTTACACGCTAATGAATAACAAATAAACAAATATTCCTTTATACTGCTTTGGATTTACATTATCTGTGAAACATCTGCTAAATCTCAAAGTCTTTATTCAATTGTACTGTAACAAATGTAATTTTTCTTCACTTGTTTTTTTAAACATTTTTTACCTCATTTAGGAACAACCAATATATTATTATGGAAGTAAGAGACCTTAAAATAGATTTTTCAGATCACTCTTTCAGACAACATCAATTTCCTGTTTGTGTATGGATGTATTCTGTGTTTATTCCAGTTTAATTATTTGTCTATGAATCTCTCTGGCTATGAAATCTGCATCGATTTTGTATTTGATCTGAGAATAGTTGGTATCTTGGCAATGGGAGAACAAAATGGAATAATTAGAAACACAGAGTAGCACCATAAAAATAATGTAAAAACCCATTTTCAAAGTTTGTGGAGATGATATTTCATGAAATCTTATATTGGATATTATTGTTCTTTTATTTTAATTAAACCTGTGCCTTTACCTTGCTTTTCTTATGAGAAAAACTGAAGTCAATATAATTTTAGTCATGGCACAGTTTTATTCAATATCAGTTTTATTATTTAAGTTACATATTAAGAAAGTAATAAGATTAATTGCATTTTTTTTTCAAAAAGAGCGAAATCAAATGCTCTCCGAGTATCTGGCAAGCTCACGGAATGGACATTTCTCTGTCTACTTCTGGCAATCTTACTCTCTTACTAAAAAATCTTTTCAATGATTGGAAGCCTAACAAACACTGTATAATGTGTTTTAAAGCAACAGCAGTATAAAGGGGACACCACTCAACATTAAATTGACAAAACCTACTCTGATTTTAGTGGCTTTTCCTTCTGTTGCAGCTCTCTAAAATGTAAATTTTAATATTCAGCATATTCATCAACTCTCATGTTCATTCTACATACAAGTTCCAATTTGCTTGTATATTTTAATTAACTATTTTTTTAAAAAAGAAACTGACTGAAACAGCCACAGATGTTTTCCATCATCATCTGTTTCTTAACTGTTAAACATACTTTGCTTCCTTTTTCATAGCAGCTTCTTTTCTTTTGCATTCAACTGCATTTATATATTAATGTTTAGCAAGAGTTATATTTTTAAATTATCTATGAATGCTGATTTAGGCATTGAAAAATATCTTTGTTCAGCCTGAGCTTCTACTCTATTTTAATATTTTGTTTAAAAATTTAATTTCTTGTTTCATAGCTGGATTGACTTTATTTCCATATAAACAGAGACAATATATTTAAATTAATGAAGACATTTAATTATAATAAAACAATCAGAAGTATAACATATCAGTAAATCAATAAAGCTGATAACATTAAGTATTGCTGTTAAGAAATTAAAATATTGATTTTTTTAAATTGTCAGTAAAATTTGAGAAACATCATCCAGCTCAATTAGCAGTTTATATTTTAATATTATCATATAAATTTATATCATACACAATTGCTATAATTACATTATAATTAAACATAGTTGTTCTATAATTTATAACATGCACTTTTGTCACTGTTCATTTTATATATTGCAATTTTTGGATTTTCATGACTAATATGGCTGATGTGAAAAAATTAATTAAAATGAGTTAAACATTGTTGAGTTGTTTAATTCTGGAATTAAGGAAAGGAATGAATTGCAACAATGCATATGCTGCAATTGTAATGTAAGATTTGTGGTAATATTGGGTGGAAGACCTCTACTTGAGGTCTTAGACCAAGGGTCTTCAAATTTAGCAAGTTTAGGACTTGTGGACTTCAACTCCCATAATTCCTGAGCGAACATGACTGGAGGAGGAACTGTGGGAGTTGAAATCCACAAGTCTTAAAGCTGTCAAGTTGGAAGACCTTGTCTTAGACAGTAAGAGGAGAGCAATGAATTTTGTGATCAAATTCAGTCTGAAATAGACAGAAAATGCAAACAAAGTTTGCTGTTTGTGGCTGGAGACTTCATTGCCATTGCCTTCTTTCTAGGGCTGACAGAGAGTGATTTGCTCAAAGTCACCTAGCTGGCTTCATGCCTAAAACAGGTCTACAATTCAGAGTCTGGCTTTTAAGAACAGCTGTATAGGAACCAGCAGTCAAGAACTATGCTGCACATTAGTACATAGTAGGTTACTTATGAAGCTTTGGAAAAGATATTCAGGTGTTGGAGAAGACTCTTGAAAATATTACTGATAGTCATGAGAACAAACAAGTGGATTATAGGATAGATCAATCCAGGCTTCTCATTTGAGACATCAATAACCAATATCAAATTATCATATTTTGGACACTTTGTATGAAGTTCTAACTGTCTTGAGAAGTCTACAATTCTTAAGAGAAGGAGAAGAGGAGAACCAAGAGCAAAGTGCATGGATTTGATATTAGCATTGGTTGCATTATTAGAAAAATTAAATTTGAAGGGCTATGATGAGGACATATATTATTCTGGAAAACGTCAATCTATGAAGTCACTAAAAGGTGACACTGACTTGATAGCACATGTCAATCAATCAATAGGAGGTCCAGCTGAATTAAGACCAAACATGTACTTTTGTACTATTTATTTTATTAAAGGTGTATCTCATGGCATGGTTAAGATCATTATCTGCTGTTTGTAGACTTAAGTTAAAATGGAATTTTACTGTTTTCTGATTAATCTAGATTAGGCCACTGTGTGCTTAACTGAAAAAAAAAACACACAAGATAGAATATGGCATATAGAGAAATTCTGGGGAAAGAAATGAAGACAGATAAACAGGGATTAATTTATTTATGTATTTTTTAACAATTGTATTAACAATTGTATTTTCTTTTGTTTTAGAAATCTCTGTAGATGTATTTTGTTCTCAGAAGATCCTGTCTCGGTAAGCTAAACTCTTTAAATGGGAATCTGATTTTGGGAACAATCCAGGTTTATATTTTTGAACAGATTCCTCCTATCTAGCATCCTTCAGCTATAGTGGAATTGTAGTTCTTAGAATTTCTGCCAACTTAGTTAACAAATATCTTTTGGTAGGATGATTCAAGAAAGATGGAGAAACACCAATATTTTCTCTCAAATGTACACAAATGGCTGATTAATTATATCATGTCTCCTGGAAAAATTGCAATGATTTGACTGGAGGTGGGCATATATGTACGGCGTTCTGTACTGAAGCTAGCTGGAGGAACATTTTAAAACACAGTTTAATCCACTAATAGTGAGCGATCTGATGTTTTTGAACGACATATACAGTGGTTCACTGTACAAAAAAACTCTCAAAAGTGTCCCCAAAACTTCTCGCTCCATCGCCCCCATATTGCCCCCCTTCCATTCCTTTGCCCCTGTGTCACCCCTTTTCATTCCATCGCCCCCCTGAAAAACAAAACCACCCCCTGGGGGGCAATATCGCCCAGGTTAAGAACCACTGCACTAGAACATGTTGGCTTCATCTTTCTGATTGACCAAGAAAATCAATGTCTTTGATATTGTGAAATTGCAAAGTAATTAATTCCTTTGGTATTAAGAGCCAAAGTTATTAGGAAAACTGAATATGTTTTTGCTGGGACAAAGAGAACCAAATATTTGTTGCAAGTCAACTAAATGTGTTGCTTTAGTGTTTTGTCAGGAAAATAATGGAAAATAGGACTGGGAAGAGATTTTTCTGTATTTAAGGGCTATTCTGTTATTTCTTGGTTTCCCTTTGTTGATTTAAAAATTAATCAACTAGAAAAAAAATAACCAAAAGACTAGATTTCACAAAACCACCCGGGAAATTTTTATGATATGTTTACCTGTATATATTGAAAAACTCTGTTTTTTTCTCTATTTAGGAAGTAAAACCTTCTATGGTACTCATAATGAGTGAAAATTATTCTACCAAAACCTCAATCTGGAAATTCTTGTCCAGAAATTAGCACGTTTTACAAGAGCCTCATATAGGCTAACTTTTCTAACTAATTGCCCTCCAAGAATGTTCAACCAATCCCAGAGAATCAGTTTGGAGGAGATAAGCGGAGATCAATGATTCTCAACCCTGGCAATGTTAGGATGTGTGGACTTTAACCCAGATTTCCCCTTAAAGTTCACAAGGTTGAGGAAACCTTCGTATAAGTGATGTTAGGTTGCTTTATTTAGAGCAGAAGGCAACATAAATAGCAGCCTGTTCTGCTTCAATGGATCAGTTCATCAATCTGTCTCCCCAGTTCTGCAAAAGTTTAAGACTGTAAAAATGAGGTTAAGGACTTATAACAGTCCATTCAGCATCTTAGAACTCATAATCTCTCTGGTCTTCCCAGCCTGTTTAAAGTGTCAGTTGGATTTAGCTCCCTGCTGAGGCAACATCCTCTTATAGAAGTGAAAATGAAATGAAAATTGGGAAAATATGCTGGGAACAAATGTTTACGAATCAACAGATTGCCAGAATAACAGTTAGAATTCTAAACTGAAGGAAACAGTTCCACCTCTAATGTTGGAATGATCAGATGAGATGTTATGAGATGTTAAAAGGATAAGCCTCTGCTGCCTGCAGAAGTGTTTTCCTTTAGTAAAGTGGAGTTTTATTATTTTGTAATAATGTCTTTAGCAACTATGAGATGGGTGCTCTTTTAGCTGTCCTAATTATTTAGACTGAAGCCAGCTCCTAGTTTGTGGAGGCTGTAGGGTGTCCATCCATGGTACATTATCACAGACGGCAATCTTCAATGTTGATGGGCTAACAATAATAAAATAAGCAACAATTAAAAAAAAACAATTTAAAACACCACAAATTCAGAGCAACTCAAAAACATACAACCATATCCAGACAGGCTCACCAAACACTTTGACTCAATCCTCAGTGAAAGGACCAACTCTTTTCACTGAGTTGAAATCCTCAGTGAAAGGACCAACTCTTCAGTGCTTTACAAAAAGCCAGCAGGGTTGGGGTCATCCAAACCCCAGGAGTTGTGCTGATCCTGTTCCATAGCATCAATGCCATGATGTAGCAGGCATATTTCCTGGGTACCATTAAATGTCATGACTTACTAGAAGAGATTCGGAGCGTATCCATATGGCAGCTATCAGTGGATAATCAGAGATGATTGGAGATGTGGTCCTACAGATCTGGCCCTTTGCCATGAAGGACTTTGTAGACTCCAGTGAGTGAGGATGTTGCAGGAGAAATACTATAACCTATTCTACTCAAAGCCCCTATCACACATTTCATTTAACTTTTTGACTGGACTAGGAAGCTTTAAATATTGTAAGTTGGCACGCTATCTCCTTAGTTTTTGTTTACTCTTAGTCCTGGCCACTTCTATTCTCCCCTCCATTCTGAATATCTCAGTTAATGGTATGACCCTTACTCCTTTTCCCTGCTGACTGAGCAGAGTATTGCTACCCCTACTGCATTATCTTCCTTCTCCATGCCTCTGGAACCAACTTCAAGGGATACATAGGAAAGGGGCCCAAAGCCATTTTAAAAAATCAAAGGTTGATGGAGAAAGTAAGAACTGAAAAACAGTTGCCAAAACTGTTTTTTAAACAATAGAATGGGGTGATGGCAGGGGTGATGGCAATAATGATGGTAATAAGAGGAAGCCAGTGTTAGTGACAGATCCACCACTTTGTCTTGCCACTTTGCTGGCATTCTGCCATCAATTTGGAAAGGTAGGGGTGAACAATTGGGCAATAAATCTGTATATATGGGAAATTGGGAGGGGAGATAGACAGTTGAGGAAAAACAGAGCATTTTGGAATGCGGTTCATTCTGGCACATTGGCATCTTCAAGGCTGTTTACCCTGAGATTGGAATTTCACCAGCCAAATATCTCAGAGTTTCCCAAAACATCTCAGCAGTATTGGATTGGCAACACACAGGTGGATCATGGGGGGAGGCCTAGGGGAAACCAGGGGTTAGTTCTCTGTTGGTATGAGGGAACTTTAATTTCCACTTGACTTTACTGCAATCAGCATCTCTTGGTGAAAGTGGCTTTTCACTTCAACCATATGGAGTTGAGAGTTTTGTTTACCTGGGAGATCAGATTGGGGCAGATCTGACAGTTAGTTTCAATTAAGATCTAGTTCCCAGTTATCTAGCTTCTGACTCCTGATTGATAGAAGATTTGTATTCTAAATTTCAGAAGTGGTGGTGTCAAGATAGATACCAAATTTTATGAAAACTATTCTATTTATATGATTTATTATGCCTCTGAAGAATAACAAGATGGCATACTTACGGTATATACAGTGCAATGAACCAATACACGTATAAAGTCAACATTTTCTGGTGACTCTCATATCTACTGGAAGAAAAACCCAGAAGAAGATGCAGTAGTAGGCAGAAGATATTCTGTGATAGACTCCACAGTCCATCCCTGAGCTATATATATTGTCTTTTATGAAAATATATTCCCACATCAAGTGCTGAAACCTGTTGGGTTTCTTTGCAGCTCCCTTCCCCCAAGTTCCTAGTCAAGATGCCAAGGAAGTTTAGCAATAAATTGGCAGTCCTTATAAGTTTAAAATGTGCCCCCAACCCAATATATTAATATAACCTCACAGAAAACAAGTTTAAAGTGCAGTAAACATTTTAGCTCACCCACTTGGTACCATCATAGTCTTATTATCAGATTTCTTGTTACTTGCAATCCCATGAAAAAAAAAAAGTTGCTCTTGACATTTTATAGTCTGGGGCTTTAAAAGCAGGAATTAATGATCAATTTGAACTGTGATCAATATTAAAAAAAAATACAGGGGAATTATATTACCTGACCATTTCCAGAAAATAACATAAGCAAAATCTATAGGCTATTAGGGATTACTGGGGAAATAGTCTGGCCTGCTTCAACTGAAGTAACCTACTACTTTCAAGTGTAACCACGCCCACTGTCCCGTTATTGGCATTAGAGTATAATTTAACTGCCAGTTGGGTTGACTTTTGTAACTTGTATGTGAAGTGAAAATGGCAGCTTGCCCTTCATCTCAGGTAGCAAAATGCCTAAGGATTGGAGAAGATATTGCAATCATGCAACCTGCAATTTTCTGGGCCTGAAATGACCATAGTAGGGTATTTCTACCCTGGAAATATGCAGCATGATTTTACCAACAGTAGAATGAAACTTGGATGAACGTATATCATTTCTTTCTGGCATAACATCAGCACTGACATACTTGAGCACTCACATGAAACTTGTCCCCTTCCTCAGATTAACAGTAGTAGTCACTATTACTAGATTATTTTGATTGGAGATGAGCAATTTTTGGAAGTCTGGAAGCCTCACTTCCTTTTAGAAAGGCAAAAGCCAAACAGTTAGTGAGGCCATGATCTAAATTGGGCTGAGTCATTTCATGCATGCATGTAGGCAGAGCAGAGGTTTTTTTATTTTTCATTTATGAGTTTTGGGCTGAGGGTTTTGGCCTGTATTTCTTTCTTGAATCCAGTAATGATATTTATGCTGTAGTTTTTGAGTGCTTCTTGCCTCAAGTTAGGGGGAAACCATACTGATGAATTTTGCCTGACTCTGGAGCCTCAGGTTACCCACCTCCGATTTAGATGAATGGGAGATTTCAAGATTTTCTACCACAGACAGTGGATCTCTCTGTTCTTATAGATTTTATTTTATTTATTTATTTATTTTTGTCAATTGCTTACAAGATAATAGGTATAAATAAAGACATAGTTATGAATACATTGATACATATAAGAAAAATAAAAAAAATAAAAATAAAAGAAACGATAGGACAAGGATGGTAGGCACGTTAGTGCGCTTATGCACGCCCCCTACAGACCTCTTAAGAAAGGGGTGAGGTCAATAGTAGACAGTCTAAGGTTAAAGTTTTTGGGGTTTGGGGAAGAAACCACCGAGTGAGGTAGAATATTCCAGACATTGACCATTCTGTTGCTGAAGTCGTATTTCCTACAGTCAAGTTTGGTGCAGTTAACCTTGAGTTTGTATCTGTTGTGTGCTCTTGTGTTGTTATAGTTGAAGCTGAAGTGTTCATTGCAATGTATGATTTTATACACTATACTTAGATTGGACCGAAGGCGTCATAGTTCTAATTTTCTAGGTCTAGAATTTTGAGTCTAGTGGCATAAATTATTCTGCAACGAGTAGAGTGGAGAACTCTTCTTGTGAAATATTTCTGGACTTTCTCAACTGTATTAATATCAGGTACATAATGGGGGTTCCAGACTGATGAGCTGTATTCGAGTATTGGTCTAGCAAATGTTTTATATGCTCTAGTTATTAGTGTAGTATTACCAGAGAAAAAGCTATGTTAGATTAGGGTTAACAACTCTTAATACCTTTTTGGCTATGTAGTAACAATGGGCTCTAGCACTTAGGTCATTAGAGATGAGTACTCCAAGATCCCTGACAAAGTTTGGATCATCAACAAGGTCTTGACTATTCAGTCTGTATTTTATTTTCTGATTTTTTTTGCCTATATGTAGGACAGAGCATTTATTTGTTGAGATTTGAAGTTGCCATTTGTTTGACCATTCTGATACATAAGGTCTTTTTGAAGAGTAGCAGTATTGTCTGTGATGTTAAATAACATTACATCGTCACCATGTTTATGTTTGAGTAGGACTGTTTCTGTACTCATCGGTCTGCTAAAGCTGCTTATTTTTCATATTGTTGCCCCAGACATGCACGGCCAGGAAGTAAGGGTGAGGAGTGGGGTGGATTTTCTTTTAAAAAATGTATTTTATGTAGCCTTAGCATTGCTGTTTTCCAGATTAAATGTTGGGGGATGACTGATTAAGAAAGCGACATTTGGCATCCATCTCACTCCACCATGTCCCTCTGTGCATCGTCTCACAAGGAATGTGCTCGTTTGCCACCAATTCAAGATCTCAGATGTACGAAAAGAGAAGCCAAAAGTGGCATCTCTGAGCAGAGCTCTCCCATCCCTTTCAGTTGCAGCCAGGCTGCTCTGACGGTGGAGCACAGCCCAATCTACATTCCATCCTGTTATATGGAGAACAGACCTGACTACTCAGCCATGGCTTTCTACAGCCCTTCAATGATGAATTATAACATTCCGGGTAATTTCAGCGATTCAGAAAATGCCACCGTAAGGCAGGCGGCGAGTCCGAGCATGTTGTGGTCCAGTTCTGGTCACATCTCTCCTCTGACAGTACACTGCCAATCATCGGTTTTATATGCAGAGCAACCAAAAAGCCCTTGGTGTGAAGCCCGACCTATGGATCACGTCTTGCCTATTCACAGGTAATTTTTAAAAAAATTATCCGTCTAGTGCTAAATATTCAGTCCAGTGTTGTATAATCAAGAAACAGAGTCCAAAATGCCTAGGAAAAAATGTCTGAATAATTGTGGTTAAATGTAGGTCTGGGGTAAAGAAACAGAGTGATTTCGAAAAGCCTTCCTTGGAATCTGTTTGATAGCATCTTGAAGGGCCCATCGGATTTAAATGGGGAAAATAGCATGAATTATTTTTCCAGATTTTCTTCTCTGATCAAATTATTCTTTCCTCTACCTTCAATTTGCTTTCAAAGTTGGGACAGCCAATCAGAGATACCCCAGGAATATCTATTTTGCCTCTCAGCTTTGAAATAAATTTTTAAAAAAGAAATTCTTAATATTTATCCATGTTCTTATTTCAATGAGAATATAGGAACACAGTTCAGTCACAGGTTTAAATATTGGAAGTCGGAGCTAAGATGAAACTTGAACTTTCAGACATTTGGCTTGACATTTAGGGGATGATGTGAGAGAACAGAAATCTTGGGAAAGGGCAATAAATATATTCAGAAGAGGACTTTTTAAAAAAATATTACTGAGCTTTTGATAATGCAAAATTGTACCTGCATAATATTTGTGATGTAAGCTAGCAATAGAGTTCAATGTGATTATTCCTCATTTCAAGGCTGATTTTTTTTTCTTCAGGAAAAAAGGAGCTATATTTATTAAATAATTTACTTTTTTCTCCTGTACTTGGAGAATTGTTTTTCTGGACCATCCATTTTCTCTCATGTGCAATGGGTGGAGTTAGCATATGATAGACTCTCAGTATAATTGGAATAGAGGAACCTCAAACAAATCCTGCATTTTGATCCTACAGTGGTCAGCTTGGAGACTAGGGGAAGTACACAGATAGGACATAAACACCATACCCTTGTGTTTTACATAGGTGTGCAGAGATGCTGAACTAGCAGGGCTAATAGCCACTGATAGTTTTCTATCCTTCATTAATTTGTCTAATCCTATGATAAGACTGCCCATGTTGGTGGTCATTGTTTCATCTTGCGGTAGTGAGTTTAACTTTGTTTTGTTTAATTCAGGGGTGTCAAACTCAAGGCCTGCAGGCCAAATCTGCCCATGGGGTGCTTAGATCTGGCCTGTGGGGCGACTCTGCAAACAGCAAGGGACCAGCCCACAGTGCCTTTGCCAATGAAAATGAAGCTTGGGAGGGCAGCTCTCCCAAGCTCTGTTTTAACTGGCAGAGGGTTGCAGGAGGCTACCAGAAACGGAGCTCGGGAGCCCATTTTCGCTGGCAGAGTACATGAGTGACATCAGCTGGCTGTGCCCATCCCAGGTCCCTGAGGTCAAACACAACCCTGATGTAGCCCTCAATGAAATTGAGTTTGACACCCCTGGTTTAATTGATTTACTAGAGATGCACAAAGCATATTGAATTCAAGAGATTAGAAGTTTAAAATGCCTAGCTTTGAGTTCTAGCCATTCTGGACATGTTTCAACTTTGCAACAACTTTATTTCAGTTTGAAACAAGTGCTTTAAGCTTAAAAGGGAATTTTCCAACCATTTTGGAAGCACTTAGAATTTGATTTCCAACCACCCCTATAATCAGAAGTATTTTAAGAATTCCTATCCATTCTGAATTTCCCATCATTCAGCTTTATTGTATAACTCTGTGCTTGGAAATAAGTTTGTTTTAATGGAAATCAAAATGGTATTAGAGAACTCTAGGGTAGATATCTTGCAAAATATAGAAATTTAGTAGGTTAATGGCTATGAAAGAAAGTAAGATTACTGGACAAAGGATGATAACTTTTCTGGATAATATAGAATATCTTCTGCAAGTAACATACAGTCTACTTGTTGAAGAATATTTTACTCATAAAATGACTATAGGAATATTCCTTGGGTAACATCATGTGTATTAAAGTAAGACTGGTACTCCGGTCACCTTAGCAATATGATATGAGTGAAGGACATCAGTTTACCCTTTGCCTCAGCTAGCAAAATGGTTTTGACATTCCTGAAAAGAAAAAGTATTTAGTCCAAGAACCTGGGAGTAAATACTGTCTCTCACTATCATGCAAGACTGAGGTCAACTGTAAAATAATGGATAAGAATATCATGTGTAGCTTTTGGGACTCCCAAAGGTGCTTTTCAAATGGCAACTGGACTTCCTTACTTTTTGAAAAGCATCTTGGGACAACCATGACCTGGATGATTGAGAATCTCTATAAAGATTTTGGGATTCTTTATTGAAAAGGGTAGGATAAAAATAAAGTAAGAATAGAAATTTTATGCTGTTGATGGGTCTAGTTTGGACTTCAGACAGTTGCAAGTCTCTCAGTCATCTGCAGCAAGCTGTCCTCCAGATGTCTTATTGCTGTCATCCCCAGAAATCATGGCAGATAGTAACTAACACATCTGGAAAGAACAGGTTGAAGAAAGCTACATCGGACACTCTTTTAATTCCTTGAATATTTTATTTGAGTGGAATTGTACAATGAAATTCTCTATTCCTTTTGAAGGGTAAGTGTAATGAGTGATTTCTCATCTTCAAAATGCTTTGCCTTTACACACATTCTCTTTCACAGTTGCACTTCCCCTTCTGTTTCATTTTTGTGATGCCATCTTAATGCTGTGTTCATGACATCAATTTATTGCCATGGAAACAATGATTGTGGTATTGAAAATTCATGAATTGTAACTTAAATTAAAAGTTCAAAGATGGGAAGAATATGAACTACATGGAGCTGGCCCCTCCCTTTACTTGATTAAGTGAGCATAGGGCATTTTATTTTATTTTTTCCTAATGAAGGATTTTGTTTTCAAATGTGACATATAAAACTCTGCTTGAGTTGGAAGAGAATTTTTTTTATTAAAAGGACACATGCTCTCTTAAGCCTCTTCTTCTTTCTGAAACCCAGAGACATTTGTCACAATGAAGAAACCTACAGATGTCTGGATGCTTATATGTGACTTCTGAATGTAGTGGCTTCTCTTCTGCTCATCTGTTCTTCAAATCCTTTTGGACTTGCACATTGTTCCTGATCAATGACAAGAAAGGGAGAAGGCTATCAAATCCCCTTTTACTCAAGAAAGAATAGAGGACACTGGGTTTGTCTCAGAAGTAAAGACTGTAATTCATATGTATTATGAAGTGTAAATGTAAGCAGGGATGTTCTGGGATATGTGTGTGAATAAAATAAAGTCAGGCTAGAGCCGTGTTTTTCAAACTTAGCAATTTTAAGATGTGTGGACTTCAATTACCAGAATTTCTCAACTAGCATGGGGAAGTTAAAATCCACATGTCTTAAAGTTGCCAAGTTTGAGAAAAACTGAGATAGAATATTCAACCATGTGACTGAAACATTTGAAGACTTTGATCAGAAGTAAAATGCTCTTTTCTGCTTTCTAGATTATTTTTTTTGTTTACTTCCTTTCCCCCTATGGATGGCTATGCAGGTAAAGAAATATTTCAGACCTCAAAAAGGAACAAAATTTGTCTTTTAGTCTTTAAAAAAATTCTTGTATTTATCAAATTTGATTTGATGGACCAAATCTTATTTCATACACATTTGTTGGAGGAATGTGTCCACAGGACATGCAGAGATCTGTAGCAAGGACAGCAAATGGAATCAATCTCCCTTCATCTCAAAATAAAATCTATATTATTCAAGACCAGTCAAATTTTTTTTTATTACAGAAGCACCTGTTCCTGTCCTCGGCAATAACAATAGAATAAGAAATCAAGTAATAAAAGTGAATGAATGAATGAATGAATGAATGAATGAATGAATGAAAAAAACCAAATAATAAAAAATGCTTTGCAATTAATACTCTTTGTGATACTGATCTTTCCTATCTGAGGAACTACTTCACTTGGCCGAACAATGTGGCACATATAACTTTGCATGTGTATGTAAACTCCTAACTGTGCAATCTTCATTCTGCTTAATCACTGTGCTAATTATTATATTCACCAGCCCAAACTAAACTGCTTAGAATGATTGGGAGGAGAATGTGATAGTTGTAATCTAGTACAATATCAGACTTCACATGCTTAATGCTTGTCAAATACTCTTGTTTAATACATTATATACTCAAATAGCTGATGCTTGCAAAATTGTGGCATGTTCTCAAGAATAAGTATTATATTTTATGACTTTAATCCATGGAAGTTTCTGTAATTTTAAGCTTTCTTTCACTGCAGTTCACACTCTGCAAAACTTCATGTAGATGATTTTTTTTTTTAAAGAACATTGTTGAGGCAAAATACACATTCCTTTGTATGGTTTGATGACAGATTTTCTCCTTTTCTGCCACCAGAGACACCCTGAAAAGAAAAAACAGCAGCAGTGACTGTGCCAGTCCCACCACAAACAGCCCTGGTTCAAAAAGAGATGCACATTTCTGTGCTGTATGTAGCGATTATGCATCTGGATATCATTATGGGGTTTGGTCATGTGAAGGCTGTAAAGCCTTCTTCAAAAGAAGCATCCAAGGTAGGGAAAACAGGAAATCCTGGAGAAAACAATTCATTTGAATGCAATGATTTTTGTAAGAACATGAAGATAAATTACACAGAGCAACCAGGGAGTTGTGGAGAAGAGAGTCAGCAAAGTCAAGATGACAGCCAGCATTAAAAAAATCTGCCCCTTTTATATGCGGATTATGATGCAATCAAAAAGCAGGCAGCACTTCAATTATGTAGTTACAACTATTATTTGGAATTTTTGACCCAATCCTCCTGCAGATCTGCAGACACCCGAGTCTTAATTACAGTAGCACAATATTTTGAAGAGGAATGAAGGCTATACTATTGCTACATATACTGCAGAACTGGATTTTTTTTTCTATTTTAGGAGGACTTTCTCTCCTTTTTCCCCTTCCAACACTAAGTATGAAGTTCTTTTCTCAATATGTTGGAAATCTTGCACCTGAAACTAGGGACAGTACAAGTGCTGAAACTCCCTAACATCATCCAAGCAAACATCTAAAATATTATACCATCTGCATGATTATTATAGCATTTAAGAGAGGCTTTAGAAGAGATTTAGCAATGTGCATGATAAATTGAATTGTTATGTATAGTTACTAATAATTTAGTGTTAACTACTGATCACTCTATTTCTTCCTGTTATTTATAACATAAAGTTTCCATTTCTTTAATCATTGAAATAGGGCTAACTACTTACATTTTAAATTTAAGATCTCTATTTATTGTTTAAGGTTTTATGTGGCATTTTACTAAATTATTTTAAGTTGCCTAGAGTTGCCTTTGGCAAAATGGGAAGCATATAAGTTTAATAAATTTTAAAAAATGAATGGACATGGAATGGAACGTTATCAAAAAGGAGGTCAAGGAGCATTTTCTTGCACATTCCATTTAAGATTTCCTTTTCATTCCCAATTATATTAAAACAAAAGACTCAAAATATATACCAGGCACACTTCATTTTTAGATTTTCCATTAAAACTGGATTCATTTCTTCCCTTTAGTATATCAGCTAATTGATGAAATCTATTGATTAAAAATCAAGGTCCCATTTTCAGTGGCAATTATGAAAAATCTCACAGTTTGATTCTATGTACCTTTTCTCAGTTTTTTGCCTTCAAAAAATATTTATGTTCATTGTTTCAGTCCCAGGACAATTCCTTCCCCATATTTATTCTAATATCCATGTTTCCAATTAAGAAAATCTAATTGTTTCAATAGGACTTACTCCAAGGTAACTGCATTTAGGAATGTTAAATCTCAGATCTGTAGGAACAGTATGAAGTTGGATGCAACAAATTAAGGTAATTGAAAAAAGCAGTAGTGTTTACCTGGCATATGGTTTGGTCAACTACACTTCAAAATTGGACAAGATAACCTTTTGAAGGCCGTGACATGCGTTGGAGACTTGGCATGACAACATTTTTATCTTTTTTCCAGAGGACCTTTGATCATAATCAACCTTCACTGCCAAACACTGAGATCATATCTGTTCTACACAGACTGTGTTTTCCAAAAAGTGTTCAACAGTTTTGCAAAACATCCTTTTCTACACATAATAAATGGGGTTGGGGGTTTTGTGTTCTTTTTGGTATCAGCATCATTGTATAAACCAGCCCCTTCATTAAATGCATAAACATGATAAAGCTGATAGAAACCAAGCTACCTTTTAATTGGAATGACATATCTGAATTAAGTGAGAAAACTACTAAATTTCCTTACAAGAGGCCATTTTGGAAACAGATTTGGACCAGGCAAGTGGTTTTCAGGGAGAAGGAGTGGTTTACAGTTGTATTCTTCTCCTTCTACCCTCCCCCCCACAAGTAACCATCAAATTTGTGTCTATCATTTTGGACTTGTATATGTGTACTTGTTAGAACTTATAAGCCTGAAGGTTTATAATCATTTTTGAGATCATTTTTATAATCTGCATCTAGGTCTCAACTGCATGTCAAGTTCTTATTTTTATAGCCAGTCTATAATAAAATCTAATAACAATCTGTCTTTATTCTTGATATAAACTGATTCTAAGGATTTTTATGGTAATCCTTAAGAAGATAGGAGAGCTAGAATGGTGAAACTTATTGTATAGTTTCAACCAATTACATTTTTATAGAATCTTTTTCCTTTTCTTCATATTCACAATAATTCTTAGGCTCAACTAAGAGAGCAATATTTGGCCATAGCCTCCCACTGACCTTGATGTCTTAT
This sequence comes from Laticauda laticaudata, assembly GCA_004320025.1. Lineage (NCBI taxonomy): Eukaryota > Metazoa > Chordata > Lepidosauria > Squamata > Elapidae > Laticauda > Laticauda laticaudata. The sequence goes on along the minus strand of BHFT01005515.1, from coordinate 15,273 downwards.
CAAACATTTCACTCAGAACACCATGGTCTAAGTCCAGGCATTCAACCCCAAACATCATATATAACCTCTAGACAAAGGTTGACATAAAATGTCACTAAGAAAATTTGCCTTCATTTGCCTTCATTTTTAAACAACTGTAAATTTGCTTTCACTATCATTCCACCAGAATTTGTATTATCAACTTCCGCTTTAAAGGGAAGCCTGCTTGTCAAATAAATTTAAGAAAAACCATCTGCTTTGAGAAATTCTCACTATGAATTGGGGGGAAATACAAACTTTTCCCACAAATTTGCATTTCTCTATTTCTCTACAGAAGGAATTAACTGTCTTTCCAGACTCTCCTTGGTCTTTATTAAATCTTTGCAGAGAGGTTAAATCTAGTCCAAGGATGAGAAATCTACCAAAATAAAAAGAAATATTTTAATTCTCTTGTGTTGTAGCTTGAAAAAACAAAACAAAAGCTCTTTTGCTGATCACAGTCCTTTTCCATGACATACTTGCCACAATTTGCCTGTTTCGACTAAAAATACTTCAAAATGCATCTGCTGCTTTCCTGTTAGGAACTGAAGCATACAGGATTGTCTTGCTCTTTAGCCCTCCTTTTATATGCTATATTTCTCTATTGGCTAGCCTTTCAAATTAGTTCTCAAAAGTATAAGCCTATAAGACTTCTATTATTCTATTCTTTTCCTTAAGCACCCCTACATCTAAGGAAGATCCTTCTTTCCCCTGCTGCTCATTAGTTGGAGGACATGTTCATTCTGGATCTTCTCACTTTGCAATCTTCAATCCTAAGTGCTCTAGTTAAGCAAAGTACAACCCTAAGGAACACACAGCCCTAATGAAACGTACATTGAATGAGGAATGTTGTATGTTGCTAAGATGCTCTTTGTTAGCTCAAGGACATAGGTCACTCTTCAGCTGTTCGGTATGCAGTCATCTCAGCCTGCAGGACTCAGATTTCATTTGGGATTGGGAGCCTTTTACATGGCTGTTGTCTAGGGATTCTCCAAGGACAGTCTAACCAGTTTCCCACACTAGAACCAGTAGCTAACTCAAGAAATGAAATACCTTTTCTTAAAAACAAGGACCAAATTTAAGACTTTATCACAATATTTTTAAAATGTACCTTTTTTTATTCCTCCCTTCAGGGCACAATGATTATATCTGTCCGGCGACAAACCAATGTACAATAGATAAAAACAGACGCAAAAGCTGCCAGGCCTGCCGACTCCGGAAATGTTATGAAGTAGGGATGATGAAATGTGGTAAGTTTTTTTTTGCTCCTTTTGGCATTTTCTCTTATGGGGTTTCTCATATAAAATTTTGCTTGAATTCCAAAGCAGATGGACAATCTGATTCAGAACCATAGTTATGCATGTGTAAATTCCATTAATGCCAGCAGTAGGTAGATTTCAAGCTTTGTTTGATTACTGAAGCCTAGAATCCTCCTACTTTGGATAAGAAAAAGAATTTGGTGAAAAACTCATCCCACCAAATTTTTATCAGTACTTTAAGCTAATGTGCCAACTTCCCAATTAGAACAACTTTCTCAATTTCTTTCCTCCAGATGTGTGAGATTCCAGGTTCCAGAATTGCCTGGGAATTTAGCTGTTAATCAATTACACAGGAAATTCTAATTGCAACAAAGCATCTAGGAAAATACTAAAGTGATATTTAGGCTATGAAAGAGGACTGAATGGAAGTCTTCCATAATATTCAAAAATAAAGTTCTGCATTTAACACAATTCTTCCACATAGACTAATGTCTAATCTTCTGGACCTTGGCCTTTCTTATTCAATCTGCCTTTGGATTATGGATTTCCTGTCTGGCCGCTCACAGAGTCAAATTAGTAATTAATACCTTTCAACCCTTATTCCTTTAACACTGGTATAGCCACAGAGTTTGCGTGTTAAGTCCCTTACCTCTATACTCTTTATGCGCATGACTGCATTCCACTCATTACTAGGAATAATAATTGCTAAATTTGGGCAGATGATAAAAAAAAAAACAATAGTGGGTGCGACTCGATCATAAGGGGGATGCAGTCTGCCTATCAAGCATTGAGGATGGACCGCGGTTATTTTTCGTGGTGTGGAGACAATAACTTTGGTCCTCAACACCAATAAAGAACCAGGAGCTTATAGTGGACTATAGAAGGAACACGACAGACATCCAGCCTTGCTTATAATGAGACCAAGAGAGCAAGTGCCAGTTTTTAAGGTTTCGGTTACCAGAAAGAGACCTGACTGGGTGCTCACATTGCAGCACGGGTTCAACAAGTGCCCAGCAAGATATATACTAACTTGAGACTTCTCAAGGAAAACAACAACTGAAAATGAAAAACTGCTGTGCCTTTGCTATTGCTGCACCATAGAGAATATTTTTAACATTAATTCACCTTTGTATGTTTGCCAATTGCAACTATGCAATAGGAAAGCACTCCAGAGGTTAAATATCATTCCAAAGATCATTGGTTGCCTGCTCCCCATTGCTGGAAGAGCTTTATACTTTCCCCTGCCTAAAAGTTTCAAAACATTCTAAGAATCCATCTCATTCTGACACCCTTTTTTTAACTATTACCATCTGTCAACATACAGTATCATAAAAAACAAGGACAAATAGGCTGAGAAAAACAGCTTCTATCCCAGGGCAGTAGCTCTTTTGAATTCTGCTGTATAGTGCAGTGTTGGTATGGTGTCAAGGGTTTCCGGTTCAATGTGTGAAGGGTGAAGGATGTGTGTTTGTGTTTATTTTCATTATTATGCTCATGATGCGTACTGAAGGTGGTGTTTGATTTTGTTGTACGAGATGCAATGACAATAAAGTAAAGTAAACTAAATGTTCCCTGTGAGACTTTAAAGAGGGTAATTGAAGGCATTATTGAGTTTCAAATTCTCATGACTTCTGCTCTGCTATTTTTCAACAAGTCCATTCAGAAATATTTAATAATATTGCAATAATCTATGAGTTGAATGTCCTTGTTTGAGCTATTTGAGTTTGTGTGAGTACCCAACTCAATGAATTTACTGTGATGTTGCTTTTTACCTTCTGCCCACATAAAGATCTACTTGTCCCTTGGAGATAACGGAGTGTGCAAACTTAAAAGGACTTCTTGATTTGTTAACTATCAATAGATTGTGTGATTCCTGCTAGTATTTTTGCCAAGATTTGCCACATTTTTATTACCCTACTGAATTAACATCTTAGTGAAGCATTCTAGGGAGTGAATAGTAATTTACGATCTGTGAAATTCTTGGCTGATGCAATAAGCCTGATTTGAAACACATCTTACCTTATGTGCTGGTTTTTCCAGAGACTTGTAATGTGTATATGACACATGTAATGAAGAAATATCTTTCTTATTTTCTTATCTTTATTTTATGTTTTGGTTCTATGAAGCTTCTTAAAACAACTTACAATTTTAACATCACAGTTACACGACTACTAAGAAAATTTTGTGGAAAAAAAATCAGTGAAAAATTCAGTCTCAGAAAAAAATCAATGTTTAAGCAATTGTTTAGCAATGCATGTAAATACAGTTGCCAATAAAAGTTACAAAACAAAAAGAAACATATCAACAGTACCCCCAGAACAATGCACTTAATCCAGGGTCCTGATGATTTTCATTTGAAATTATGGCCTCTACCATATACTGTAGCCTTGGCTTTATTTCTACTTTCCCATTAGAACAGTAGCAGCCTAACACAAAAATTTCATCTCCAAACTTCCAACAATCCTTCTGCATCAATGAGCATTTTATGTGCAGAGCATAAAGGACTGCGGCAAAGAGTTTTAAAGCATACCAGCATTCAATGATTAGTCACATTAGTAAGATATTACTACAGGTCTGCTTGTCAACAATTTTTATTAAATATATTTACAGCTGTCCCTTTCAGGATCTGTGGAGGCAGCTATGCATTCCAGGTTTTGGTAGTGGAGTGTGCATATATTTTGGGTGGAATTGATGCTTCTATACTTTCTGTATCCAAGCTAAATCTTTGTAGGGAATAGAGTATTTAAATAGTAATTAGGAAGCATTTTCCCAGCTGTTTTAGTAATAGTATGATGTTCCTATCCTGTCCTATATTTTCCTCCAGAAGCTACTTGATACTGTCACAGATGGCCTGGCACAATAATGAAGTTGTCCATATATAAATGTGTACAGAATTTACGTACTTGTGGACTATAAGTTCATTGGTTGGTGGAGAGGAGGAACTGTTTAGCATATCCAAAGGATTTCTTTATAAAACAATAAGATTGGGCATGTTATATCTTTCCAGAATATGCATGTAGATAGTACAACTTTAAAAAGATTTTTTTAAAATATGGTTGCTTCTTTTCCTTGCAATTGTAAATTATGTTTTCGTTTCAACTTTGATTACATTCTGATCAGGGCATCAATAGCAGCCAATGATCTGCTATTACTTAACACAAAATGCTTATGTGCAAACTCCTTTTTGAAATATTGAAAATGTGTAAATAGACATTTGGAACTATAATAAAGTGATGAAGAACTTAAGTGCAAATGACAAGGCATCTTCCAATGCTTACTCTTTTGTTAATTAAAAAAAAAACACCAAGCACAAGTAACCAAGTGTACAATAAATTTGCACAATCGTCATTTTGTTTAATTACTCTATTAACTACTATACTCACCAGCGCAAACTAGTTCCTGTTCAAATGACTGGCTGGCGAACATGGTAATTGTAATCCAGCATAACAACTGAATATATGCAGTGCTTGTCAAATATTCTGTTATATTACATATCTGAATTGCTAATTCTTGCAAAACCCTGGTAGGTTTTGAAGAATAAGTATTAAATTAATATATCTAAACTCAGATCAAAACATTTCTTGATATTTTACTTTATTAATCTCTCCAGATTTAAATATACTGGTTGTAAAATGCTTTTTTGATCATACAGTATACTTACATTCATTTTTATTTTATTCATATACGTGTACAATAAATCATTCGAGACAGAAGGTTTGTATTTTTTCAAAATACAAGAATGAGTTCCTAAACTTCTGTGTAACAGAATGCAGGGCAATTTTTTAATGTAAAATATTACCAGCATTGTACTTTTCTATTGCAGATGAAGTTTTTAATCTTTTAATCTGTTTTCCATGAAGAAAACGGTGTCCTAGTTATTAGGAATCTTGCCCATAAGTTCAACCATTATCTCTTTATTCTGGGAGAGAAAAATGGAATATACAGGACATACATAATACATACATACATTGAAATAAAAACTAAATTATCTCAGCCTAACCATGCAGATTATTTGCAGAACAACTGTACAGTAGTATGTCAGCTTTGATTTCAGGTTGCATAGATAATAAGCATATCTCACCAGCAGAAGGGATCAAATGCTCACCCTGATCACCTAAAAGGGAAACCTTTTATTGTTCAACATTCATCTGGTAATTTAAAATAAATCAGCATTCACAATACACTGAGCTGAGGTGTGAAGTAAGAACTATTTTCTGCCCTCACAATCATGTAGGTAAGAATCTCATACTTATTCTACATTGTTTGGTCAGGTTACATTACAATTGTAATCAAAACAATACAGCAATTCAACAACCCATATGTGACATTTATGATTGGGTATTTAGCCAATGGCTGAGCATTGATCATTGTTGAACAAATATAAAGTGAGTGATTTTCCAATAAGAAAATTCTATTGAATAAGTTTAGAATTTCACTGTTCATTCCGAGATCTTGCAAATTATAGTGATCTCAAGTTTTCCATAGTCAACCAAAGTAAACTATAAATCACCAAATAGAGGCTTTATAATACTGTGCAGTTCCTTTTGAGAAGATATGAATCATAATACAACTGAGAAATAATCGTATCTACATGAGATGGAAGAGGGAGAGAAAGCTGAAAGGAAGATATTAGCCACTTTCCCAACTGGATACCTTCTTGATGTGTTAGTTAGAATACAGTTTCCATCATTCTCAGCTGGCCTACTTGGAGAAGGCTGATCTCTGCACAATTTCAATTCTTCCAGCATATGAAGTTGGAATGATGACACTTATGATGACCCAGTTATGAAATTAGTGTGCAATGTTTAGCAAGCTTTACTATCACTTAAATGTTATCTTTGGATTGCTGTAAGTATAAAACAGGAAAAATTTCATAGCTTTAATTCTAACTTTTGTGGACCTCACAAAAGGTTTAAGAGGTCCCTAAGTGTGCCCGTGCACGCACATCAGCATGCCTGTCATCCCTGTCCCATTTTGATTTTCTTGTTTTCTTTGTTTGAATTTTCCTGAACAAATAAATAAATAAAATAAAAAGGAGGTGCCCTTCTTTAGAGAAAAGGTTAGATACAAACACAAGTATTAGACTTGTTGAGTGAATCCTTGCTACTCATAGATACCATTTCTTGTTCATCCTTGAATTAAATATCTCCTCTGACTTAAGGTGATGTTCCTCTATTTTGCAAAAATGTAGAAGAACACAGTGTTGTCTCAATGTGAATTAGGAAGTAGACAATTAGGAGATAGACAGATAAGAGAGATTAGACATGTAAGAAGGACTAGAATCTGGATGATGTGTTAGATCCATACTTTGGATAAGGCTTCCCAACCTTGGCAATTTTAAAACATATGGACTTCAGCTACCAGAATTCCTGAGCTTCAGTAGTTTTAATGTCTGCAATGGGTGTCTATTTGCTTATTCTTTATTTATTATTCTTTCTTAAATTTATTTTCTGCCTATTTCACCACAAGGTGACCCCCTATACTGTATTTTGCTTGTATGTATATTCCTAAAGAAATAATTCAAAAATTAAGGCTCTGGTGTTCATCAACCTACCTGAAACTGTAGCTCTGTAATATGTCCCTAGAACTTCTCACTGCTTTTTTTCTCATAAGTAATTAGGAACAAATAATATAATAGTCTGAGAACCTATTATCAAATATTTAAACAGAAAATGGTATGAATAATTTTAGATTTGAGAACAGGTGAAACAGGACCAGTAATTGCTTCCATTGAAGCTTTAAATAGATGTAATGCTCAGTATTCTTTTAAGGCTTAATAGTTGTAAATCACCAATATGCCCTATACTGGCTAAAATTATCCTTTCGCTCTTGAAAATGGAAATTGGCAGTGGAATGCTAGCGTGCCAAAGGACTGTGGCAGGAGATCTATGGTTCTGTCAGTGAAAGTGGCTTGAGTGTTATGTAAAAAATGGCAAATGCGACTGGCACAAAAATATTATTGCTTTCAAAAGGGAAATGAGAAGCTTAGTTACTTTCTTTGAGAAATCCTTGTCTGTGTTTCTGGAAAGATAATGGGCCAAACTGGTTATGGATCTCTTGTTTGAATTGGAATAAGCATTAAAAACCTTGAGCTTTTTGTGGTGATGATGAGACTGTCTAAAATTTAATATGGAGCAAAGGATTTATTGTTTTTAAATAGCCAGTTATTTGTTTTCACCAGAAATATACTGGTGGGAGCTTGTTAAATTTTTTGCAGCTTACCTGAGACTTGTTAGGGGAAAAAATACCAATCTAATGTGATTGTGAAAAATAATTTAATGTTGTGATAGTGAGACAATGTGGACAGGTGCAGTGGAGAAGAATCTTCTCACAGGACCTAGTTCCATTTCTTCAGAAAGTGAGAAGGACACAACAGGATGAGTTCATGCATTTTGCTGCATAACCATAATGTGATTCATTTGGTTTTGTCTTCCATAAATGAATGCAGCCATTGTAGTTTGGAACAAGGTGTTGTGGCCTGTCGGCCACCAGCCCCTCCAACAGCCAAATCAGAGGAAGAGGAGAAGTGGGAATTTGGGTCAGCATCAGGGCAACCAAGGAGCTTCGAGAGGGAAGAGGCAATGGACCGGGCAGATAGAGAAAGAGAAACAGAGCCTGAGCCATCCATCAATCCTCAGATGGAGAGTCACCAGCACCCAGGACTGGAGGTGGTTGATGAAGAAGAGGAGGAACAACTAGGTCCAATGCCTGACATGGCTGCGCAAAAGGCAGAGAAGAGGAGAGCAGTGGAAATCTGTGGGCCGATCCTGGGGCAGAAAGAGCCATTGCTGCTAGTGGGGGCCCACCCTAGCTCTGGGGATAAAAGGCAGGGGGTGGAGATGAATAGGTGTGGCAGACAACTATTCATCTTCCAGCTAGCTGGACTTGTAAGCCTATGAGAGAAACTTTTTGCTGGGGCTGCCAGCATTCCTAGTAAAGGAATCTTTTGAGTTCATGTCAGAGGGTTTGTTGTGTTTTGGGAGCTGGGTCAGAACACCAGGCTTTCTACTCAGCCAAGTGGGCTTTATTCAGGAAACATAGTTAAGCAAACTTGATTTTGCACAATGATGGAAAACAATCATCAACCAACTCTGCATTGCTATCTCTAAGGTTAGCTAGATAACTTTTCTCATAGTTCTGAATTATATTCTATCAACGATTGACATGACTATATGTTCTGGCTGTTAATGCATGAATCAGTGGACAAATTGAGAATATCAGAATTATGCACATGTTGAATATGTGTTTTGAATCCTATGGCCCCTTGTATAGGGGTTGTAAAGTTACTACCAGGAATTCTTCTGTTGTTTCAGGGATATATACATGTAGTAATAAACTGCAATAAACTTTCTTTTTTTGCATGTTGAAATCATGTGAATATTTCCACCACAAGTTGCTTTATCTAAATAAATACCAGCTAGTTTTAGAATTTATGAAAGGAAAAAAAATCATTCCAGAGAACCAACGGTCTGTAGAACTTCTCAGTCATCCAGGACATGGTCATCCCAAAGGTGCTTTTTCAGAGGCAACTGGACTTCCTTGTTTTTTCTTTTGAAAACGTTTTGTTTCTTAACCAAGAAGCTTCTTCAGCTCTGACAGGATAGTGGGGAATGGAAGAATTTATATCCCTTGCAGACAGCTGATAGACTGCAAAAGAAAAAATAAGTTGCCTCCTGAAAAAGCGTCTTTGGGACAAAGAACCAACAATTTAAAATAATTCTTACATTTTGATTATTTACATGAAAAAAGATTAATAAAATTGCTAGTTATTAATTTTTGGTGAGTGCGAACTAGGGTTTGGCCTGAAGGTGATGTATTTTATAGATGCTTTCATCTATTGCAACTCTTAGGATCTTATTAATTTTCTTTTTTGGTTTAAAAAGGGGTTAATTTATGGTTATTATAGTTCTAGAAGGAAGTTTGAAATGAATAACATGGAACATGGATTTTGTTTATGTTCTAGAAGGAAAGGGAATATGGGCTGTGGTATGCAACTACCTGTAAGAAGTGTCATCTTTGTTATGAGGGTGAAGGTGCACAGTGGGCAAACTTCTTCTGAATTCTGTTTTCATGAATTTATATGCAAACTAGACTGCAGAACTGTGTGGAAATTTACCTTTCCCCAAAAATTATTTTATATTTTTCACGTTAAAAAAATGATACACAAGTAGAAGTATTAGAGAACAGTTTACAGAAATATCCGTGTGAATTTCCTTAACATGCACATATTGATCTGGATATGGAATGAAATAAATTCAAGGCTGAACAAGGTATTGAGAAGAATAAAAATTGGCAAATTCCTCTAGTCCCAAAAACACAGTGTTCTCAGTTTTTAAGAAGATAAGATTTCAGTGATGTTTTGTTGTGCTCGATTGGTATTTGTGAGTAATAATATCTGCATTATTCTTTCTATTTGAGGGTGTGCGGTTTCCTTGGTTTTCTGTTGGATTTGGACTGAGACTTCCCCCAACCTTGCTTTGTAAAATTTAAAATGACAAGGTATGATGAAAAAGAAAAGAACATTTAAATAATCAGAGGAATCATACACAATAGCCTTTGCCAAAATGAGACCCTCAAGATGCGTCAGGGTATACTTTCCTTAATATCTGGATACTGTGGTATATGCTGTCTGGAATTGCTAAGGACTGTAATCCAGTACAGCAGGAGAAGACCAGACTGGGAGAAGACTAAAATATAAGAAGCATGTTGGCTGTGAAGAATCACCATTAAATCCAAGTTGTGGCCCAGCATCATAATTGATTCCCTTGTAGCTGGGGATGGAGAGATGTCTCCTCCTGTCTGTGTCATCTCTTAGCAAATAAAAGCCAACTGTGCCACCTCTGCTCTAGTTGGCAGAGAGGATAAGAATGTTGTGGTCAGCATGGCTCAGGTTGTTCTTTGAGTTTCAGAAGTATAAGCTGATCCTTGGGTCAGACTGTTCAAGTTCCACATTTTAGCATTTATTTCTTTTGGCAAAAAGCATTGTACACATTTAGCATGAACTTTTATATATAATATATGTATGTTTTTTTAAGTTTTCATGGTACTTACATGTGGTGTTGTTCAGATCTTCCTTCGGGGTATTATCCCGCGAGCATTGGAGTTGTGCTTTTTAAAAGTTTGTGGCAATCGTTTCAGCAGAATCTCAATCTGCCATCATCAGGCTTCTGTATTCTGCATTCTGAATGTATATATATTCTGTAATTCATATCATATATTATATATATATATATTATATATATATATATATATATATATTATATATAATAATATATATATATATATATATATATATATATATATATATATAAATAGATATATATATGTTTTTTTAAGGCTCTCGGCGGGCACTTACATTTGGTGCTGTTTAGCTTTCCCTTCGGGTTGTTATTATCCCAACGTCATTGTAGTTCTGTTAAAGTTGTAGGCAAGCGTTTTCAGCAGAATCTCAATCTGCACATCAGGTTTCTGTGTGGATGTGTGGTCTCACAGTTTCCTCTGTTTAAATTTTAGGCCTGGTCTATTCTGATTGGCTATTAGCCTGGGTCTGTGTTCATTGGACTTGGAGTTTGATTGATTGGTGGTTTCTGGTTTCTTACCTGTGCCTTGTTTTGTGGCTTTGATTGGCTGGCAACACTCTGTTCTTTGTGTTGGAAGGGCTTTCAATGCAGACTTGGCTCCGTGTGAAAGGACGGCCTGCTATTCATCAGCAAGCTGGGTTTTCACCTGGGTGCGCTGGTGGGGGGATGTTTGAGCTGGCAGGCATCAGGGGAGTCTGTGCTGTGATGTCAAGGTGTTTGCCTAGCCTTTGTTGTGGAGATCTTTCTATTTGAGAGTTTTGCAGGCTTCGCAAATGATTGACAGTCCTGGCTGGAATCATCTCTTCTATTCATGCATGTCAGGTCTTTTTTTCAATCTCTATGGCTTCTCTGATGATCTGTTGGCTGGGGTTTTTCTATAGTGGCTAGGGTTTTTGGTGCCATTGAAGTTGATGTTGTGACTGTGGTTTTTCAATGTGTTTTGGACTAGTGAGGAGGTGGTGTTCCAGCCTTTTTATAGATGCATTTTTTTGTGGTTTCAATATAGGCGGGTAACTTATTCTTCTATTGGTCTGTGCAATGTATGTGGCCGCGGGCATGATGTACAGGGAATTTCCATATTGCCGTTGGTTTTTCCAGGGTCAAATTTTGTCTTGGGGTTCGCTCTCAGGGAATGGCTGCTATTTTTTTGTCTGTTTTGAAGCAGTCTTGATGGTGATGCTGTGTAGTAATCTTATCTGATTTTAATCTGTAGTAGCCTCTTATGTAGGGGGCTAAGAGCAGCTTGTTGCCATAGGTCTGTTGGTCTTCTAGGTCTCTGTTTTATGTCTTGGTGTGTTTTTGTGGATCAAGCTGGTTGATTTTTGTTTTTGTGGAAGCCATTGGCTGTCAATACTATCAGTCAGGGGTGCATAAGTTCAGTCTTTATATGTGTCTTATCTGCCAGGCGTTTGGTTGCTGGTAAATTAGTGGTCTTCCGCGCGTACGGAAAATTTAATCTGTGCTGGGTGGTGGTGGGATTGGGCGTTGAAGGGTAGCGGTTGGTGTGTGTTTGCTTTGGTATATGGTGTTGTCCCAGTGTTGCCATGCTGTTCTTTTGTAGATGTAGTACATCTAGAATGGTAAGTTGTTTGTTTATTTTCCGTTTCCATGGTGAACTTTTGATTTTGGGGTGTGTGTTTTGTTTAAGGGTTGTTAGGAAATTGTTTAGGTTTTCTTTTTCCATTGGGCCTAAATCACAAATGTGTCATCGATGTATCTTATCATAGTTTGGGGTTTGTGGGTGGCATTTAGCCAGGGCTTCTGGATTCGAATTCTTCCATGAACAGGTTTGCAATGACGGGTGACAGTGGTGATCCATGGGGTGCCTTAATTTGCGGCTTGTATCTTTGTCCTTTGTATATGAAGATATGTGTTGGTTAGGCTAGTGTTCTGTTAGTTCCATGAGGTCCTTAGCTGGTTGAGTATTTATTTTTGATGATTTCCAAGAGTTTCTTTTATCGGGAGACCTTTGAGTGAATAGTGAAACCTAACGTTGAAACTTAACAAGCAGATCTTCTTGTTCTAACAAAACAAATATATATATATATATATATACTATATATGTTTTTTAAGCTTTCGTGGGTACTTTACATGTGTGGCTGTTTTAGCTTCCTTTGGGTATTATCCCAAAAACCGGTTTTTCCCCCCATTGTAGTGCTGTTAAAGTTGTAGGAACGTTTCAGCAGAATCTCATCTGCATGCATCAGGCTTCTGTATTGAGTTTGTATGTGGGTAGGGTCCTCCAGCAGCCGTTGGTTTTAAATTTGAGCTGGCCTATCCTGATTGGGTTGGGAGATCCTTGGTCTGTGGTTTAATTGTTCTTGAGTTTTGTTTGGATTGGTGCGTTTCTGGTTTCTTCTGTCTGTTTTGTTGGCTTTGATTTGGCTGGCAACACTCTGCTCCTGCACTGGAGGCTTTCAGTGGCAGGCTTGGCTTAGATGTGAAAAGATGGCTATTATCTATTAGGAAGCTAGGTTTTCCAATCTGGGTGCCTTGGGTGGGGGTGTGTTTGAGGTGGAGGCATCAGAGGGAGGTCTGTTTGTGCCAGGTGTTTGGCCTGGCTTGTGGTGTGGAGATCTTTTTCTATTTGAGAAGTGCATTGCTTGCCAAATGATTGACAGTCTGGTGGAATCATCTCTTCTATTCATGCTTTCATTTAGGAATTGTTTATTTGTTTCTGTTTCCATGGTGAATTTGTTTTTGGGGTGTGTGCTGTGTAGGAAATTGTTTAGGTTTTCTTTTCCATGGGGCCAAATAATTCAAATCCAGAGCCCTAGCCAATGCCACCCACAAACCCAAACTATGGTTAAGGACATATTTGTCATTGTCGATGACACATTTGTTATTTGGCCCCATGGAAAAGAAAACCTTAAAAGTCTTCATTGATGAAGCACTCACACCTTCTGAACTCAAGTCATTGCATTGGTAAATTGTTCTCAACAATTGTAGATAAGGACCCGCTACTAAATGTCAGCCACAGAACTTTGCAGTAGGAGTAACTTTCTTTCCTCCAATATTTGTCTCAGAAGTAAATCAGCAACATAATTATTGTTCTGCCTCAGTATCTGCATTTTATATTTTCTTCACTCCTTTTGTTTTTTAAAGAGAGTAGTAGCACGTGCTTCTCCACTTGCAGAAGCAAAACAGTTGGCAGGAGGGGTATTTAAACTTACTTTTAGTAACAGTCCCAAGTGCTGTGAGTAGGTAATTTTAGGCCAGAAGATGGTGGACCACAGGAAAGTGACGGATAGAAGCAAACACCATGAATCTTCTCATATTTCTCTGCCTTGAAACCTGCCCTTCCTTTCTTTTCCAGTGTGCACAGCAGCAGTCATGTCCCTGACTGAGAATCTTAAAAATGTAGGGCTATTGTGTTTGAAATTCCCTTCAGCTTCCATTTAACACAGCCACCCACCCACCAAATCTCCCTAGGCTTCACAGAGAGCTACCTCACTGATGCAGTTCCAAGCAAGGCTCAGGAAGATATGAGGAATGGTCTATGGCTATCTGCTGTTTGAATCAGAGTAAATGTCTTGGATGGAAACTCCTGCTGAGCTCCATGTGGATGCCAGGAAATATTTGTTTGCTGTCCATAGTCAGATCAGCAGCTGGTTTTCTGGCTATACCATACAGTATTTTGCAAAGTGAGTCACTGTTCTTAGAAAGGTTGATAAACTACGTTTGAGCTGATTCAATTTCTATTGTATTTATGGATAACTTTAAATGCCAAGACAGAAACTGTGGTGGTGTCTATAAATTTAGCTTGATTAAGCCATGGAAACTTTGGCAGTTGGCAATTTTTTGGATTGAACATATAAATGGCAGTAGAAACATACAAGCAAGTATTTGAAGAATCAGATCCAGTTTCAGAATGTGTGTGGCAGGGGTGGGATGCTACTGGTTCTGCCCAGCTCTATAGAATTGGTAGCTCTGAAGAGTAGCAGACACCAGACCTGTGTCTGCTGCTGTTTAGCCCACCTGCCTGCCCAGGCTTTTACGTGTCCTTTATTTCCTGCTTTTTCAACCTCAGCTGCTTTGCATGGCACAGCTGAGGTTGGAAAAGCAGTAAAAACCTGGTGCAAAATGTAATCACTGAACCCGTAGTAACACCCTTGGTGTGTGTGGGGGGGGGAGGGAGACCCACAGAGACAGATAATAGAATTGTATATCTAGTTGACAATTTTCAGGATCAAGAAAAAAGAGAAATTAGATCATAGAAGTTTTAATAATGCAGTTGTTGATCATTTGCTGGGGAGGGGATGGAGTCTATGTATAGGATGATCCTGTTGTGGGATCTGCTACACCAGGGCATACTGATTATGGAAAAATGACATGGAACTGAGAAATTGAGTTGTTGTTCTCAGAACTAAATCAAGATTTCATTATGCTGAACTAGATTTACATTGTGCCTTCATTCTAGTAAATTCACAGCATCTTTTTGCATCATGCAGACTCTTTATGTGGATGTTATGTTTATCCAGAATTCAGAAAATAAAATTGAATTAGAGCCAAACTAATTGCTTGGCTTCCTACCATCTACCTGGGATTCTGATTTCCAATCAGCTCCTCTCTTGTTGCCAGAGCTCTTTACTGATAATAAATGTATCATACCAGAATATCAAGATCTATAGTAAGAAACTTAATAAAGTTCTGTGAGCCAGATTTGGCCCCCAAGTCCTCTTTCAATAGTTTCCAAAGTCCTCCCAAACCAGAAGCAACACAAGACTCCAGTAAGATTAACACCTATTTTATTTTTTGCTGTTTTTATTTTTGATTACCACGCTGCTAAATTTTTTAGCAGGCTGATTTTTTAAAGAACATTTGATGTAAAAATGTTGCTTTGTTTAAGCCCATGTCACACTGCACCAACGGATGCAAAGAGGATGTAAAATGGACAAAAAAGCTTGCCATCCGTT